>KB672175.1:7461-128965 GCA_000349105.1 Anopheles epiroticus | reverse complement strand
CCGGGGGCAAAGCGTGGGTCGGGTTCCGTTAAGTCCATGTCTCGAAGTCTTTGGTCGTCTATTCGTAGTCAGGTTGTTACGTGGGGCAGGGTGACTGGTGGGGCAGGGTGACTTTTATTTATTTTATTTTGTTTGTTTTTAATTCAAAGAAACAGATAATGGGTTTAAATTGGTATATAGTGATTTGCTTATTGTTTGTGAATATTTTTCTATCTCATCATCAAACTGCACTTGAAAATGGTTAACTTAAATCTATTTATGCATTAACCATCGTACACAAAGGTTTTTACATTTGAAAGAAAATCGATGAGTTACTCATAAGACAAAAGGCCGCAGATAAGAGTACAATCGCCTCACATCAGCAAGCATAAAACAATCGTAGCAGTAAATAGCACAATCGAAGCATACCCCAAAAATCATTGTTGGAAGTTTGTTTAGACGTAATTTTCTGCTTTGTTCATAATGGACAATAAAAACTTAGTTCTGTAGTAGTAGAAGTAATAGTTTGTTTTATTGATTAACATGTATGATAACAGTTTTTGCTTTACAAATGGTTCCTATCAATCGAAATCTGCTCTATATTTTGTATTTCTAGTACCCTTGGCGGTTTTTAAGGTGAACAATTTTTTAATGAGGATTTGCATCGGGCACTTACGAAACTTAATTCTGTAAAGTAATTAAATGTTTCAAGTAACTGACCTGATTGTCTTATTTCGGAAAAAGTTTTGTTTTTGTGGTTACATGAATCAAGTGTATTGTCATCTGAAGAAGTTCTTTTGGGTAGCAGCTAGACTTGTTCCATTAACCCTTTTTATTGTGCATACAAGAATGTAGATAAAAGCCCATTAAGATTGATTATTGTGCTTTTCGTAACGTTTTTTTTCTGTTTTAAATTATGTTTAAACAAAACGAGCATTTCTTTCTGGACAGGATAAGGCTACAAATCATATTCAACATCCATCATAAACAGATAGCCATGCCCCAGACGCCTAGCAACCCAATCCATGGCCGCCTTCGCCCGTGTACTGGGAATAGAAAACAAATGAAATGAAAATAAGGATTCCCGCATGCTAATGCTGGACCATTTTTCATTCGAGTGTTTGCGTGTTTTAACTTCCCGCAGGTCGAAAGGAACTGTTGTTTACCGAAGCCTTTTGCCGATAATTTATTAGTTGTCACACTTTGGCTGAGTTTCCATGCTCTTTGAGTGGTTTTTTTTTCCGACACTTTTCTTTTTGCGTTAGTTAGCAGATGTTAGCAGAAAGAAATGGCAAAGTGAATAGTAAAAAGGTGAGTGGAATGGTTTCTCACATCGTTTATTATTTTTTCTTTTCATTGCTTCAGAATTGGGAAAAGAACGTACCGGGCCTTTTTAAACTAGCTTTCCCTTCCACCTTTTTTTCCTGGGGTGGGATGAAAATCGAATTGCATTATGATTCGGCACGTCGGATTCCGTGGGCTTCGTTCGCTTCCATTCGAACCTTCAAGCCACAGCCCGATCGACACAATTAGGAAGCTTATCCGTGGGCGAATGAAAACTGGCACGGGAAAGAAAGGGGAAAAGTGGCGCCTGGCCGGGAAAAAGGCAATAAAACCGTTTTACCAACGTTATTTCAACTTGCTTCTCCATCTACCGAAGGCCTTCGATAATCCCTTTCCCTCGTTGGTGCCCCGGTGTTTCTGTTGGCTGGGTGCCAAGAACACTACAGACGACGAGGCCGCCCCGGAGTTAGAGGGCTTTGGCCGGAATTGCGGAAATGTGACGGCATCCGGCAGAGGGAAATTGTTTTTGCTATGCTCACCCAACGGTTCAGCCTCCCCTCCCCCCTCAGCAGGCGGCTCCGTTCGCCACTTTCTTGGTGCACACTTTTGCAGATGGTCCGGAGCCCGGGTTTGGTCTTTTCGGCGTTTCGTGCAAAAGCGGAGGGCAAATTCGGGGGATTGAACTTTGCCACATTGCAACATTTCAACTGCCCGGTTGCCGTGCCTCTGTGAGGTTGCAAAACCGAGACGAAGCCTTCCTTTGGTCTGGCCGGAATGTGTCTTTCCGTTGTGTTGCGGTATGTGTGTGTTTGTGTGCGTGTGTGTGTATGAAGAGTGGGTGGTGATTGAAGTTTGTCTCGTAGCCTTTTACCACACCAGCCAGCCGGGAAAAGTCACCTCACCGGCCTACTTCCTCCGCAAACGTTTTCCGCTGGCACTCTTTCCGGCACGCCCCTGTCGCCCGTTGGAACGGAAACGAGGTACATATCCAACGAGCTAGCGAACGATGGCGCGGGGGAAAGATTGTTAAGTCGTTATTGCTTATTGTAGCGGTTTCGGCGAACGGTGAAGGGCGTTGGGTAGAGGTCGGCATTGCAATATTGCATCTCGCCATTGCTTTTGTATGGTATTAAAAACGATTGGCGGGCCCACTAGAGTCGAGGGGCCGAAGATGGAAGCAGCACATCGCGAAACGTTCTGGAGCGAACCACCACCGCAAACATCTTTCCCCGTGTGTCCTTCCGTCGTTCGCTCTGGGAACGTTCCGGACGGCTGCCGGTTCGCTTCCTTCCTAGAAAGTCAGACTCTAGCGAGAGAAGGAAATGGTATAAATTGTTCGAATGCTTCGGTTCATTTTGCTTTGCGGCGTACGTGCCGAGGATTGTGACGCTCGGCGGCTGTCCGGTTTTCTCTCTTCCCTTGCCCTTTGTTTTGGCTTCATTTTGTGTACATCTTCATTTTCGCAAGCCGTGTGCGGTCAGTGCGACTGAAGGAATGTTACAAATGCCGTTTTGTTCAATGCGTTTTGTGTGGCACATGATTCATGGTCGGAAAATGGGACAAATTGTATTAAAGGGGAAAAATGAAGGAAATAGAAGGAAATGAAAGTATTTTATGGTTAATTTTCCTTTCCTTGATTTCTGAACAGAAAACATTTTAAAGCTTGCCGCAGATTTAAGAAAGTATTCCTCTCGTCATTTACAGATATCTGACGTTGCATACATAACTCATGCAGAAACAGTACGATGTGCAATAGGTTAAATGTAGAACCTTAATTTCAAAAACTCGATTAAAATTAAACTGAAGTTCGAAAGTTGATAAATCAATTATCATATTTAGCAATACGGCCGTTACTACTGAATAAAAAAAAAAAAAAAAATATCATATTTTTCAATTTTGTAGTGCAGTTTCTTCAAGTTTGATACATTTCTCATTGCGTACCTAACAAACTAAATCTTTTGCATTTGTTTAACCGTTTATAAGGGTACGGGCTTGTTAAGTTAGAGTATCAAGTCAGTGTAGTGAACTTTTTTATTGAAGGTTATTTATTGAAAGTAACATTAAACTTAATTTGATTTAATAATGGATTTTTTTAAGTTCTCATTAAATTGTTACTTTTGTATGCAAATCTTAAAATGTTAGAATATAACTGATTTCGTGTAATTATATTTCATCCAAACATTCTGCAAGCAATGCTCGTATACTGCTTTGTGGATTTACTTTATGGAAGATTACTGTGCCTCTTTTTGAGGCCTCAATTCGTGTAATCTAACTTTGGTTACGAGATAAGTGAGCTTGCTACAAACGGAAATTAATGCCAGAACTTCTTTCTACGCTTTCATACTCTAGAGTCAAAAAGGGTTGGAAAGCAACAACGCTAGAACGAAAAAACCCTTTGCAACTGATCGTCCAAACAGCCCTATCCATCTTAATATGTTATTTTCCCTTTTGCATGGCAATGCATCATTTGCAAATTTACGAACCAAAACCAAAACTGTGTGCAGAGACAGCGGCCACTTTCTTTCGGCCAAACGTTTCCCGTCTCCTTGGCGTACACTTTTCGCTCGTAATTTTTCACCAAACACCGTTCACCAAACCCGTTCGCATTGTTATTCTTCACTCAAATCAAATAAACAACCCATCAACCACCCCGCCAGTGCCACTGAACAGGAAAAAAACGGATCCCAACTGATTTTGACGATTGCCATACGGGCGACGATCGCTGATCGGTAAACAGCTGAAACGTTACCACACGCGTGCTCAGTCTTCAACGAGTCTTCAAACCGTCTGTAGCCAAGACAAGCAGCTTGTGCCGCGTTCGCAACCACGAAACACTAGGCAGCTTTAAAATGTGTTCCGGGGCGACATTTAAAGCGCTGTGCTATTTCTACGCGGGCTGTAACATGTTCATGTCAATCAGTGCCATCGCGAACGCGAATCGTGTTAGTCAAATTATTGGATACGATAATTGCACTGCCATCCGCCCGGTGCCACCCGATCATCGGACTGACGGGCCGCTCGAAACGTGCAATCAGTGTGAGTGGCACTCTTTTTAGCTGATTGTGTCCCCCTCGGGTTTGGGCCGATGTTGTTGATATAAAATGTATTAAACAAACCGGGTTCGGGGTGGCGTTTCCAATTGCAGACACGTACATCTTTTTGGTGGCTGCCAGTGGGTTGGATTGTCTCATGTCGCTCGTCCTGTCGCTGGCCATTATGCTGGTAAGGTGTGGTGGTGGTGATGATGATGTAAAACCCGTCATAAAGCGCACCGGAACGCTTTATTGCCGTTTGTTCTTCTCATCCATCCAGCGGAAAACGTTGCTGCTCAAGGTGTACATGCTGCACCTGTGGTGTCATATGTCGTTCTGCCTCTACTGCTGGCTGGCCATCCTGTTTGCCTTCCGCGGTGCGATCAACTCCAGCACGCTCCTTTCCGTGTGGGGCGTCGTCTTCATACTGGCCAGTGGTAGGTAGCATGGAGAGCATTCCATTTCCGTACATAAATTGGGCTGCACGTTAAGTGATTTATTTGCTTACATCCACCATACGAACGCCCCTCCCCCGTCCGAATCGCTAATCTTCATCCCGCTTCAACCCGCTCAAGTTTACTTCGCGATGGAAGTCTGGATAACGCGCGGTGCCTACGATGCCGTTCGAGCGGAACGTGCCAAGCTGAAGCAGACGGCAACGGCCGTGGACCCCGGCCCCGGTGATACGCTGCTCAGCATGGGTGGATTTATCTTGTGAGGCGACGGGAGACGCTCCGGGAAGTTTCCGCAGAACCGCACTCGTGTGATGATGCTGATGATGATAGGCCGACCCACCACCGCCCATCCAAAACATGGCTGACATCCGCTTTGAGGTTGACTTATCCGCCACTTATGTGTAGTACCGTGCGAAGTACGTGGCGCGGTTCGGTACTTGTAGCCGTGCCCTTGAGTCAATAAATCGTGTGTTTTCGGGGTGAAGTTACAGCAGAGGGGCGGGACGCGCAAAACCGAGGAACGAGTTTAATGAGAAACGGATTGAAACGGAAGATAATAAAGTACGTGAACGCTTGTTCGGTGGCTTGCTCGAGTGAATGATGCTAGTGCTGCACCGTCTCAGTTCGAGCTCGGTTTCAACCAAATGGAGTCGTTCAAACCGCAAAATGTAAACGTGATAGTGAACACAGAGCGGGTGGATAAGGATCATTTTATCTCCACAGGGGTACCACTTCGTGTCATTGTATTACATTTAGTCTCGTTCACAACGTTTGGTACCATGCCAATATTTAAAAAATATTATAAAAAAATTACTTTGACGACAAAAACGACAACCAACACTTCAGCTTTAACAATTACAAATCGTTTTCACATAATTCGCATAATTAAAATGCTTACAAGTTTTATTTCGTTTGATCCTATTTAATGGCTTCATTTTTTATTTACATTTATAAATTATTTTTAGTCGCACTTTCTGTGCCTGAGTATAAACATGTAAATTTTTTTAAGGTAAAATTCTAATAATGTGTACTTAAGTTTTGTGCTTAAAATATATTGAAATCAAGAGTGTCAAACTTTTTTACGCATTCATACTTTGTTCAAATAATATTTTTGATCATATTTTGGAGCTATTAAATGTACATAATTTAATTCCAAGCAGTCACCTTTGCTTAAACGACATGGCTTGATGAAGAGGCAGATGGAAAGGGAAATTAATTACTTTCAGATGAATTAAAATGCATGGAAAATATTGAGTATGCTCATTTTCATTTACATATACAAAAAAATGATAACTTTTCATTGTGTTCGTGAAATATTAATTTCATATATTCGGAAAAAAAAGCTTCTATAAATAAAACGCAATGGAGACGCCTGGTGGCTCAACGCGCGGTGGCCCGTTTTTTTGCATTTCCCTCCAGTACCGAGTCCTCCAGTTTATCATTCCAAACGCATCGTGCTGTACAAAACCCGTTCCTTGCGCCTCTGACCATGTCTCACCACCGACTACACCAAGTGCGCGATAACAAAAAAAAAAAAAACGCTTCCAACGCCTACCAGATTCGTCGTTTCGTCGCGCACATTCTAGACGGCGATATTATCCATTACGGTTGATAGCGCAGGCTGCATGCACGCCTTCATTGGTATTCATAGGCCGTGTAACGGTAGACTTTCGCGGAAAATCCAACCCCGTCCCCGGGTGATGCGATATTACAGCAATCGCTTACAAACATTTCGCATGCAGCTTGTAGGCAGCTGCTGTATCGAGGAAAGCTTTTTGCATTGTGCCCAATTCTGCGACAGTGAAACACATTTCCAGTGAGTTACTGGTGTGCAAGATTACAACACCCGGACATTATTCGGAGCAGCATCGATAGGACTGAGCGCAATATTCGCAGCCAACGCACGCTCAGTAAGTGGAAAATCGTCATGGAAAAGAGCGATGAAACAAAAAACAAATGGTTTTAAACAGGACAAAACATTCAACCGATACGCACGGCATGGCTGACCGACATTTGACAGCCCATCCTTGACCATGGTCGCTATGCAACCGGTAACGCTCTACAGCTTTAAAGGGGAGCCGCACTGACGCCGAAGGCATGGGTGAGTAACGCAGCGGAGGTATTGATAACGAGCCACTGAAGGAGCACGTGATTCGGTGTTTTCGTGCCTTTGTTTATCTTCGCTTCGCCCGAGGTCCGCCCCGAACCAGAGCCGAGTGTGAGAGAACGCGGGCGTGAGTTGAGCGTGTGTGAGCTAAACCAGTCCCGCTCACCGGCAGCATCTCACCAAGCGAAGTTGGATGCTGCGGTTCTCACTAGCTGACGTTCGTGTTCCTCTCGCGCTTCAGCACAATCCTATATAGAGCCAGCATCGAGTCGCGAAGGTACACAGTACCCAAGAGCGCACCGGAGCAAACGTTTGACGCTGTGCTTCTCATGTGTGTTTCGGAAACGGTGGCTTAAAAAGCGCGCGCGGAAGAATAAAGTAAATTCACTAACGAAAGCAAAAGCAATTAGGGGAAGAAAAGGACGACTCACAAAAGGTTCGGCGCTTGCGGGTGTGTGACGTGTGTAAGGGGCGGCCTCCAGGCCTCCTCGCCGTGGGTGTGATGCGGTTGGATTTAAGGATTGTGTTTCAATTTCTAACATGCGATGCGTGAGCGTGGTGACATCTTCGGCCCGCCTCGGGGCCTCGCTTCCCGTGCCGATTCGATCCGTTGGTGTTGCTCCCTTTGTGTTTCAGTTTTGTAAAATATTACATCCGACAGGTTTCACGATTGATGGCAGCCTCCGAATGTTTGTGGTGCGATTGGCGGAGGAAGACGGGCGGGGAATACGTGAAATTTGTTCAACTTTGACACGTTATCCAGTGAGCATGTACGCGTCGTTTTTGAAATTTGATGATTTTTCTTGCCGGGCTTCTTAGCAAATCGAGTGAAAGTGTATGTGGGGGGGGGGGGGGGGGGGGGTGTGATTAGTGATGTTTCTTTGACATTGAAGCCAAAAGTTAGAACCGAGACCGAATGTACGAACCAACGAGCGGAAGGTGGACGTACGGAGACTTCCATCTCAGCCATTCTCCCGCTGAGTTAATTCGTCAGTTCCATTTGACGCCAGTGTCAAACCAGCAGCACCAATCTGCCTGACACCTGCGAGTAATTGGAAAACATGCCATTCACACACCGTCGGGCACACATGTTTTCGCCCAGTTTCGGGTACCGTGTTCCCGTTTTTGTAAGGAAGGGAAACCTGCAATGTTGCGGACACGTGTGCTGGAAGGTAAAGACAAAATGCGGAAGCTTAGGAACACGCGCTGTGGATATGGCTGCGGAGTGAAGGAAAGTGCTTTGATGTTTAGTTCGCCGTGCCTGAAAAGGAAATCCCCCGAAAGCGTGTGTTGCTGTGCAGTACGGTGAAAAGCCATTCCCGGAAGTTAATATTTGACGCTGAGAAGATTGTAAGCCCCGCTAGGCTTACAGTAGATTGAATGTTTTTATTTGCAGTGAGTTTAGAGAGAAAATGTCGATACATTTAGAGATTAAATAGCTATTAAAAATCGAAATCCGCAGCATTGCACCCCACTGGGTCGATTATTTCAAACAACAATTACTGGCAACATTGGATTGCCTACATTTAGGCGTTTTGATTTTCGCTTGCATTGTCGATGAAGCGTAACAACCCGCGGAAGCTGATTAGGGAACTTCAATCAGCTTGTTCAGCCTAACGAAGCCGATGTCAGCTGTGAAAGCCGGAAGCCTTTTTTCCGCTTAGTCAGGGTACACTCAGCTGACCCCAGCCTATCTACAAAACGGGAAAAAAAGAGACACACAAAGCAATCCCATTTGGGAAGCTGCTTTTCCATCCCAATCATGACCTTTTTTTCCGGTTCTTGCGCCTTGTGTGTGTGTATGCGTCGAATTCCAGCGAAGAAGCCCTCATCACCGCACAGGAAATGGCTGGCTTAATTATTGTTTGTGCTATACCCGCCGAGCCGTCATTCAAGCGCGTCCTCACTATCAATCGCACGCCAATCGCTCTACCAGCACGCTGCAGCGATGAAGACGTTGTCCCGGGGTTGTGTGTGGGGGCATCAACTTCTCCCCGACTTCTTCCCGTTCGATTCCCGTTCCCGAGCGCACCATTTCTCTGCTTCTTTTCAATTTCCCATTCCCATCTCATGGAACGAGTAGGCGATTCGTACGAATGTCACCGGCCGGGCCGGGCTAGGGAACACTGTGGCCGTGGTGTGGTTGCAACGCCCCAGGATGGCCTCATTTGCAATGGAAATTGCGGGTAGAACAAGCGGCGAATCAAAGCCGACGGCGGTGCCAAGAAAGTGGCGGTACCTCGCCAGGGGAACGATCCCGTACCTAGTGGCCCCGGCATCGTCGGTTCGCGAGAAGACAGCCGTTTAGGCGCCAGTGGCAGTGCGTCTTTCTCTCGGGATAAAAAGTCCGCTTCAACAGGCGATAGTAAGTGTTGCAATGGGGAGGAACGAACGCCTTTGCTGGAATACGAAACAAAGGCGGGAGGGAAAAGTCGGGCTACTAACGGTTGCGCCCCTGTCCACGTAGAACGACACGGCTCCAGTTCGGCGCTGCGAAATGTACGAAATGTGTAAATTGAATTTGCTCTTCATTAAGCGCTGGGGGGTCGGAGCGGAACTTTAAATTCAAAAACCTATTCTTGAATATCGGAACCTTCGCAACGATTCCGTTGTACACGCTTTCCCGTTAACCGTTCTCTGGGGGGCATTGTTAAAATCCATTATATCGTAGATTTAATTCGACCCCGTCATCATTTTCCTGCTAGCCGGAACCAGGAACTAGACGGAAAAACAGGGGAACGCTGGGGAAACTTTCAACGGCTAACTCACCAAACAAATCTCGTTCGTTCGTTGCGAGGTGCTGAAGGGTGATTGGAGTGCAAATCGGGACCCAGACTCGCTTCAAATTGTAAGATCAACAGTGGGAAGAATGAGTCAACAAACCGGGGCTGGACCGTTGCGCCGTCGATTAGCACTGTTTACCCTTTCTGTTTCGATGGTTAGTTTGATGCGGGCGGTTCGGATACTGATGATGGAACGGGATGGGAATAATTTTTACGCATGAATTATGGATTTTGCCAAATTCCATAATAGCTTACGGCGCGCGTTCCTTGCTAACGCTTTCGGTTAAGGTGAGATTTATTTTAACACGTACTTATCGTTCCGAGAACGTAGTCTACCGGACACGAATGTGATTTTTCGTTGATGTGGACTGATTTTATTTTACATCATAGATTCGTACAATTCAAATGAAGGGATACCTATTGTTGGAACTTTATCGCTCGCAGCAAAGAAAGGGAAAATTGTGATTGACATTGCTTTAAAATTTAAACAAATTTTTCCTTGAAAGGGCAAAAAAATCTATTGTTCAAATCCAACTGTCTCCAAGTTTTCTCACGCTTTCATTCTTCTTTTAGGCTGTCCGAAAAGTGCTTTTCTGTCGGGAGTTTTCTTTCCTCGGTGGGTTCAGCAAGTGCTGGGGGTTGGCGGACACTGGCAAAAAGTTTGGTCACACCGATCTGTCAAACACTAATGCGATGTCGCACAGAAATACAGGACACGCAACGGTAACAGAAAAATAATAGTCCGACCTTCCTAAGGGAAAGTTTTAACGGGTTTTAGTTGAGGAAGCGGGATACGAAAAGTTTGACCGGGCATTTTACCTTTGTGCGGTGAATTATGTTTTCGCTGGGTAGGAGAAAGTATCACAAAGGCACTTTAATTCTGACAAGTTTCTTTCTGTTAGGGAAGCAAAAGAGATGTTTAAATAAAAAATACGCTATTTCATGAAAGCTCAAACATCAAAGTACACATCACCATAATGCTCATAATAATCTGCCTAATCTAATGAAGATGCATGATGTTTAAAAGCACACCCCACCACATCAATGGCCGCTTTGCAATGAATCCACAAAGCAGCAATCTTCAGCAGACGCTGTGACGAACCGCTATGATACGTTTGAGCATGATTATTCATCAGCAATGCCACATAATTTGTTGTCCTCGGTTGGCACTGCTCTTTGCTTGCGGCGACCGTGGCAAGTGAGCTGACGCCATCCGCATCGCCTGCCGCGGGCCTGTCTGCGTTTTATTTTCCACCCAAGGCGGCACTGTGCGATGGCAAACAGTCACACATGCGACTGATAACGACTGCTTGCGTGCAGCGAGATTCGCACGGGTGCGATAAGCTTACCCCCATGAGCTTTGGCTACGGTCTTGCACGGTTGTGGATTTTTCACGTCTTGTTTTGCATGAAACACACAGGGCAGCGGGCGGGAGCCTCTCAAGCGGTAATGAAGAAAGTAAATGAAAGGACTGGTGAATCTTCACTCGCTGGTTTTGTTTGCCCGCCAGGCCACTCACTTGGTGGCCACCTTTTTACCACTCTTTCACCCTATCGCATGAGCACATTCGTTGGGTGTGTTCATCATTTGCGCGCCTGTTTTATATCTTCTGCTTTGTGAAGTGGAACGGGCTGCGACACCTTCATCTTTCATCTTGTTCTACTGCACCGAGACTACCTTTGCAAGGAGCACTGCCATTCTTGAATGCTTGGTGCTTGGTATTCGTTCGGGGTTTCGGAGTAAACCTACTAGCAAGGGTTGACGTCGGGACGTGTGTGGAAGTGTATACTGTTAATTAATTTTAACAGCATTTCCACCGGTACAGGATAGAAGGTGCATACAAGTTGGGCTTTTGTGAGAAGATTAATTTAGCTCATCATTAACTTGGTACAGTTGTGTGTGTTATTAATGGTGTTTAGCTAAACAGTTTTAAGAGCGTCGGGTTTACGGATGCACTCAGGAAGTACTTGAGGATTGATTTACAGTCAGGTAGAACTTGATGCTAATTGTGAGAAGACTTTTAGTAAACTACTGTTTCATATTTATTATTATTTCAACGGGCCGTGAGCGGCCCCCTTGAAACAGAAGTCACATAAAATACACTCTGATCTGTTTTACAATTAACAAATAGTAGGTCGCACAAGACGAATACAATTGTAGAACGCGGTACGCGACTTGTCCGGTTCGTAACGATCACAAACGGCATTGAACTCATCTTAATAGCGATCGGGTCGTTGAAGTCGCGCATAATTCGCTTAAGCAAGCCAATCAGCTGGTTCCCCTTAGTGACAACATGCTCAAGCTGGTCATGGAAGCTCAACTTTTCGTCAAGGAGCACTCCTAGATCCCTGACACAGCTTTTCCGCTCGAGCAAAGGGCCGCTAAGAACATAATTGTACACTAAGGGGGCGCGATTTCTAGCAAAAGTGACAACGACGCACCTCTCGATACTAAGC
Organism: Anopheles epiroticus; assembly: GCA_000349105.1. Lineage (NCBI taxonomy): Eukaryota > Metazoa > Arthropoda > Insecta > Diptera > Culicidae > Anopheles > Anopheles epiroticus. The sequence continues at coordinate 116,869 of KB672175.1, read as the reverse complement.
ATGAGACCGTTCGTGGCACACCAGGACTGGAACATATTCAAAGCAGCCTGAAGTCGTGATTGGTCAGCATGGCACTTAATCGGCATGAACAGCTTCACTTCATCGGCATACATCAGGTGGCAACCAGGTGGGAGCACGTGCGACACATCATTTATAAATATACTAAACAGAAGTGGTCCCAGATTGCTTCCTTGAGGCACTTCCGACTTGGCATGTATCGGGCGTGAGATATGAGGACCCACTTTGATGCGATACGTGCGTTCGCTGAGGTAGGACAGCAGCCAGGCCAGAAACTGTTGTGGTAACCCGACGCGCCGAAGCTTGGCGAGTAGTTGCGAATGCGGTACACTATCAAATGCAGCTTTGATGTCAGTGTAAACTGCGTCGACCTGTAGTCCGGCATCGATGCTCTTGTGGCACATGCTAACAAACTCAGTGAGATTCGTGACGGTCGAACGTTTGGGAACGAATCCGTGTTCCGCAGCACTGATGTAGTTTGCAGATGCTGCAAGGAGGGGCTTATTGACCAGAAGCTCAAAAACTTTGGCGCAGGCGCACAGCGATGTGATGCCGCGATAGTTCGACGCATTAGCTTTGTCCCCTTTCTTATATACCGGAACCAGCCACGATGTTTTCCAGCAAGTCGGGTAAAAACCAACCCGGACAGATTCACGAAAGATTTTCGTCAGAATGGGCGCAACAGAGTGGGCACAACGTTTAAGTGTGGAAGACGGGATCGCGCCAGGCCCTGGAACGTATGAGGGTTTGAGTTTGTTTATCGCCTTCTTAACTGACAAATCATAAATAGTCGGCATGCAGGGAGACATGGAGTCCATAGGAACTGCTGATAATACATTCGCAATCTGACTCTGATCCGTAACGTCAGGGACGAAAGTGGCTGCGAAGCGCGTGTCAAAAATGTCACAGACTGCGGACGGAGAGTTGCCAGAATGTCCGTTATATGTAACATAGTTGGGAAACCCGGAGGATTTACGTTTGGAGTTCACAAAGCTCCATAGCTTCCGAGGATTTCGACGAGACTGCAAGCTTGAGCGTCGTAGGTGCGCCTGGTAGCGATACTTATTGTAACGTCGATACAGTGAGTGTGCTATGCCACTATGCCACTATTAATTTTCGTTTGTTTCGTAGATCGCAAAAGAAGAAAAATGGTCTGCTTCCGGATCGCATCTAAAGAGTTTTGAAAAACATCGCTTATGCCACAGAGTTCTCACTGTCAGTGTTGAAAATCCTCTTGCATGGAACATTTTGTGTGCTGTTTATTAAATCCATGAAAGTCATTCCAATAATTGCACAAAACGGACATTGCACGTGATGAGCACAGGACAATGACGCAACCAAAGCAGAGCTAGGAGTTAAAAACATATTATTTAAAAGATTAATGTAAATTATCAAAGAGAATGCGTACCATGTTCCCCGATGATAAACCGAAGCAGATGGTGTGCTTAGCACTGTTTTATCGTTTTTTTCTGATTTAAGCTCACAGAAATAAAGAATTCATTCATAAGAAAATGTTTCAATAAGCAATGCTTAAGTTTTCGCTGTAAGAACAAAACGCTTGTAAAAGGCTTCCCCCCCAACAAGGACTTTCGAAGGCAGGTTTTTGGCAATTTTATTTCGAAACAAAACAAGCCAAAGATAAACATAAATGTTAAGTAAGTCTTGATCGTAGGAAAAACAAAATTTTTACGCATTTGTTTCTAATTTCCCATTGCACTATTTTCAATCTTGCTATTGTTTCCATTCCTTGCAAATCTTTATTCGCTTCCAGAGAGCGTATCAGTGTTGTTCGATTTAAAAAAAAAAACCCTAACCTATCATACCAGATAATTTACGATCCGCCTGAGTATGTGTATGAACACGTACGATCCTCTCACTGTGTTGCGTGGATTGTACAAGGATGCGCCACACAATATTTTCTGTTGCTGGCCCAGGGGAGGAAAGGGGGGAAGGGGGTGTTGGTGGGCATTTCCCACCGCTCCTTCCCAGAGGTTATTTTAGTCGATTAGGTTGACGGTCGGTAGAGTAGGAAAAAAGCGGAAACAACACCGGAAAAATTTCCCCTTTTCCCACACTTCCATAAGTTTGTCCCTTCTTTCCATTCGCGCGAAAGGGATGTTACATATCACTGCGGATCCTGGCCGTCCTCCTTTTCGGGTTGGTTCCACCATCCTACGGTAGACGCAAGATAATGCAGCCCGTCCAGCAGGGTCGTAATGCTTTGGAAGCGTTTGGCAACGGTGAGTTTTGCGCCGGGTGCTATGCAATATTTATGATCAAAACATGGTTCCACCATTGCGTTCCACACCGTCCGATGTAACGCATGTGAAGAAAAGGGCAGAGAGAGAACCAGTGCCGCATTTACGGCATCTCGACCATCTTGGTGGCACGGCGATGATGGGATCTGCGAGTTGCTCCTGTTGCTACTGTTCAAGAGCTTTTTGGGCCCATTGTACGCCACCTCGCCACACACACTCTCTCTCTATCTCTCTCTCTGTAAGAGTACCTTCGTCGCATTGAGCGTGTAAAATATTCATACGGCATAACGGGGGTACAAACCCTCCCCGCCCTCCCTGCGATAAGAGGCCTTTCATCGCTTCGTTTATCAGAGCCATTATTTAACCGAACACTAACTGGGCCCTCGTGATTTGGGCACACTTCACAACAGCACCGATGTGCTCTGGGGGGGGCAGTTTGATCGTTTGAGCCGAATGAAGCGTATCGGCATTTGTTGAATGATGTTGATCTTTGTTCTAACATCGCTGCAGTTAAGCTAATGAAGCAGAACGACCGCTCTGCTTTGAACCGTGTTTTTCAATCCATAATGTTAAGGGGTAGATTCGGACAGCCTCCAAAGCAAACTCTAAAGCAGGTTTAATAAATAAACACTAGCCCATTGTATGAGAAAATTGAGAAAGTTGTAAGTCAGCGTCTTAAACCCCTACAGTGAAGCTAACAGGTCATCCCTTTAAGTCATTATTTATTGTCTCTTTTGCGGCATATCTTTGCGGTAGATTTATCTTACCTTCACAGCAACAGCTGATGAAGAATAATGTGTGTCCCTTGTCTACTGTAAGGAGGTGTAGTAATCATAATTTATAATGCCTAAAAAAAAATATCATGAAGTGTAAGTACAAGAAGGATGAGAAGTATGAGTAAATATTTTCTTACATGTACATATTTTTCTCTTGAAAATTTCTTTTCTTTTCTCATCATGTCATTCACAATGTCAGACAACAGAAAATTGCAAATTGAAGTATAAGGCAGATTATGGTAGCTTTCCATTATGAAACAATTTCCAAAATTGCATGGAAAATATGTTTTTCTTTATATATATAATATGTAATTAGAGATTTCTTTCAATTTTTGAATAATGAAACATTGAATATGAAAATATACTCTATTCTTTTCTTCTTAGGTGGCACAACAATCCAGCAGGGTTAAGGCTTAACTAGAGCACTAATGTGCTTTTGCTCTATCTGTAACCGAGTGTACACATTCATATCAAAATTGTTAATCCTGCGTATGGGGGTCGGCAACGGTTCAAATGGGTTTCGATGCAATGTCGGGCTTGATCGTATGAAACAGGCCTACGCCGCTAGCCATGAGAACACCGGGCCATCCCAATTCCAGCTAAATTAGAGATTTCTTTCAGTTTTTGATAAAGTTCCATAGTTTTGTATAAAGCATAAAGGACTGATACAGTATTTGATTGTTTAAATTATTTATTTCCTTTTAAAATATATCCAATCCTTTATTGTTATACCATGCTATTCAAGTGGATGTAGTTTTTTTCCAGAAAAACCAAAAACAGACAGCAGACGAAAAGCATCCAGCAAAGTGTGCTTTTTTTTACAGGCAAAAGATTTCCATCTTTTCAGTCGTAGCTCGTCGTAAAGTTGTGCAGAAAGCAAAGAAGCAATTTCTCGCAACAACAAAACCGAAAAAAAATCGAGACTTTACCATTCCACTGGCCGAAGCCAGAAGTTCCACCAGGACACGCACACGCACAGGTGGGGAGGAGCGGGGAAAGAAAGGAAGGAAAGAAAGTTGTGTAGATGAATGTGGAACAATTTCGGTGCCTCGAATGCGGTCTGTTGCAGCGCGTGGGTCTGACGTGCCGAGAAAAAATAAAACGGTGGTGGCGGTACGGATTTCGTAAAAGCTTACGAAAGCGGCAGACAGCAAGCGGGTGAAGGGAAAGTTAAGCTGTGCGTCCTTGATGGTGTGGTTTGATGGGTGGAAACGGGAGAAGAGGCAAACGGTGCGAGAGTGTCTGATTCCGGTTATGAAGCTGATGCTGCCAGCATGCTGTAAGGTGTGCAAGGATAAGTGAAATTTATTGCAATTCATTTCTCTCTCTCTCTCTCTCTCTCTCTGTGAATACCTTCCTTTGATGCTCTAGCGCAGCCAATCCACATGACGTACCGTGTTAAGAAGTAGACAGAAGAGAAAACATCCGCGAGAAAAGTGTACAAAGTGCACTGGAAACGATGGGCGAGTGAGTTTAAAGTGAAGCAAAGGAAAGCGAATGGATTGGTGGCGATCGTTGTCGCGTGTTTCGTCCCAGCAGTTGGGGAACATTATGGCGCTAATTGTGGAAAGTGGTTCAATACAGCAACCGACGGTATGGAAGGGCTGGCGGGCGACAACAGGAGCGAGCGAACGTTTGTGGTCAAATTGCAACCGCGGCCTTTGGCTGCTTGTGACGATCCTTTTAGTAGCTTGCTTTGCCCGACCGATCGCCGGCAGCCGCAGGGAGCTGCACCTACAGGACTACGTCATTCTACGTACAGACCCGTGCGGTGCCAGCGTCACGGCCAACCGCCAACAGCAGCAGCAGCAGCAGCAGAACGACGCATTCGGTGCGGGAAAGAGTGCACTAAAACTGTCCGAACTGGTGACGCAAAGTGATGTGATATTCAAAGCATTCGCCGGCCATGGAAACGACCTGCACGGGCTAGCGCTCGGCAACAGTGCACCGACGGCGGAAGCGTCGCAACACCGTCAGCAGCAGCAGCAGTACCATCACCAGCCACGCTGGAAACCGCAGCAGCAGCAGCAGCAGCAGCAGCAGGAGAAGGCGGACGGCGCAGATTTTATCGTACGACTCGAGCCCGCCACCGTCTACAAAGGAAATGAACTTTTCAAACAGTTGCAGCTGAACAGCTGGAAGCATTATTTCATCCTCTGGAGGTAGGTGTAGAGCGGGCGGGCGTACGAACCGGTTCGCTCGGTTACAATTCGAAGCAAGAAAGCGCCGAGTCCGTGTGAGGGAGTGACGCGCAAATAATTCCACCGTCGCCAATTGTGCGCCCGTCGCTTGCCAGTTCTTCTTCGCACAACTGCTTCGAAGGCAACTGCAGTGGCGCGGGTGGAAGCGCCATTTTGTGCTGCGTTGCCAATCGGAATCGTTCGAGAATGGGGACAGTTTCTGGCTGATTGGCCGAGTAAGCGCGCCGGTGCTTGATTGGAGTGAACAAATTATTTCCTCGCCCCGGTATTATGCTGCTAATGATGTTATACCACGGTAATGATGGTTGATTTTTTACCGGGTCGTGGGTGTGGGGTACGGTTAGCGGTATTATTGGCAATAATAAAATATAAGGGTTCGGAAATGGAAAAGAACAAAGGCTTAGCAAAACAATTTTTTCCCTAGTGGAAGATTCCATTACTTGAGAAAGATTTACAAGATGACTGAACAATATTTCATTAAAGAAACGAAGCGAACTTTTCATCATGTTTTAGTTGTGTAAAGATAATAGCTTAAACGACTCTATTTTCGTACGTTAGATGAACCTTTTTTTCTCTTTATTTTTATAGAGACTTTGGCCGTCAGGCAAAAATTTGGCTCTTTTATTAGATTAGTCTATAATTCAAAATTACTGTACTAAGTGTGTCATCATTTATTTCGAAGGATGGAATCCCCCACAGAGCGCTTGGCTTAAACAATTTAATGTTGTGTTTAAGACCAAAGTGAATGGAGACCTCGTTGTCTCACCGCCTGCTTTCCTTAGCAAAACTTACGGACCTGGTGTTGACAGGACGGCTGAAAGCATCTCTTCCAGTGCACTGTAACTCGAGCCAAATTGTTTACAAATAACAAGAAAGTTTATGAAAATAGCTGTTGGCAAAATCTTAATGAAGCTACCAAAATAAACTCAAAGCATTTTTTCAAAGGCAGCCAAGGAACATTTGTCGTTTTTTGGGTTTTCTATAAATTTTCTCTTGATAACAAAAAAGTCACGCCACAAGCTGGTTGCAAGGATTCAATACAAATTTAATCAAGAATTTTTGGAAAGCAACGGCTTCAATTTCGAGTAAAAACATCATTCAAAATTCACCGTAATCAGTGAATATAACACCAAACAAATCTTTCTCACCCACGCTCTTGCTAAAATGGAGGAGCCTCTCTGCAAATGTCGATTTGATAAGATGAGGACGTTAGAGAAGGAAGCACTTTTGTGAAGCGCACCTTCGGGATGTTTTAATTTGAAGCAAGTAAATATTGCTTTGTTGCAGCATACAAGTTGTGTAAATTGTTGTGGATAATATGCTGTTAAATATTCGAAATTTAGTATGACAGCCTCGCCGTTTGTGATGAATCGAAATTAAAATGTTTTATTTTATTATTTTTTTTAACCCTTCATTAAAATAATACTTTATTAAACCTCCTTAGTAAAAATTAAACATATACCAGCTGGGCCATTATCATAAAGTGAAATATTACGAAACATAAGCAAAACAAGCATCACGAACCTTTCTTGCTGCAATTTGAATTGAAGCAAGGTACAAATCACAAATGGCAATTAAATAAGAACCTTTTTAAACAGGAATGCACAAGGAAGCGACGCTTGTGATGGTGATGCAATTTTATTACCATAAAGCATAGCGCCCCATTGCAGATGTGGACAGATGCAAAAGCATACCATTTCTTAATTTCATCTGTCTTTCCTTCCTACCCACCAAGTTGCCCGTTTTGCGGTTTTATCTTTCGGCATACCGTTGTACGGGCGGGCAGTTCGGTTGGAAGAAAGTTGAAGGTTCATGGTTTAAGACTGTCCCTAGCCACCCGGTTGGACTAACCCAGCAAGATCTTGCAAAAAGAAATAATTCTATTTGAAAGCAATTTCACGCTTAGGCGATGCGCTCACACAATAACAACCGAACAGCAGTTGTGTTGGCTGAAGGGAGAAAAACTAAGAGAAAGAAACGCTACGCAAGGTATTGCCTTTCCTTGGAAACCTCCGAAACCCGTGAGCGGGAGGAAGCAAAGGTGGTAGAAAAATTCTATTTCACTGTACACCATTTGCTCTTGATGCACTTTTGCACCAGCGAAAATGTGCACAAAAGTATTGCGTTCCATCTTGGGATGGCGAAAACGAGAGGGAGAGAGAGAGAGAGAGCAAGGGAAACCACCTAAAGTTGGTATCATGAATTTTCTCTCTGTAACAAAAGAAGAAGTAGAAGAGATGGTGCAACCATTACAAGTGTTTGCAATGATTCGCCCATTTTTGAATTGTCTGTTTTGCGTTTGACTCTTTCCATTTGTGCGCGTACCACGGATTCGGAGCGCTCGACTCGATGCAAATGGATCATGCAATTTATCATCGAGCAAAACGTGGTTAATGTCACTTCGCATACAAACGTTACAGTTAAAGTTGGAAAGAAGACCAAAAACAAAACAATGCCTTCCTCAAAAAAAATTATACCTATAAAACTGAAACTGAATCAAGCTGAGAAAACAGTGCTAGATCGTTTTGCTTTACGTTTTTTTACACTCTTATTTTTACAGCACAAGGAAACAGCCGAACCTTGAACTGTGCACAGAGCTCGTTGATTATTTTACAAGTGGCAGTGTGGGTAAGAGTGGGTCGTCGAGAGGGGGTTCGCTTTATTGTGGCTTGCTCTCTCTTGGCCAGAAACGTCCGTTTGCCAACGCACTGCCTGAGCGATATGGATAATGTATTCATTTAAAATGGACAGAAACACATATTCGTATACCAGGCGTGTTCCACTGGTTGAAGGGAAAAGAGCTCATTTGCTGTTTCTTCATGCAGAATGGCTTCATTCCCGTCGGCTGCGTGCAGTGCCGCCCTTACCAGTAATTGCGTATTGCACTGTTTGTGTAGCCTACCTGAGCACACAGAAAGTTTGGCCGTTTGTGCCTGTGCTAATAATGGGTGCAGTGCTTCTTTTATGGGCGTTTGTGGGGGCGTAGAACCAACCACTGTCCTTGAGGTATTTGTTTTTTTTTACATGAAAACGATTAAACGTTTGCAGGATTTTATTTATTTAAAAACTAATTAAAAATGCACCTCGTAGTGGAGGGTGCTATTTACAAACAGGTTTTATATTATTTGAATATTATGTTAAAATAGTATAGACAGCAACATACAGCATCGTTAGTATCAGTAGCACCACTTGAACCATCTAACAGCATTGCCATGGTCCGGCGTGTGTCCACTGTCGAGCGAGCACAATAAATCACCGGCACAATTGATATTCAATTAATTCCCGAAACATTTAACTAGATTTTCGGCTAGATAAATTTCAAACCAAACGTACCGTGGAATCGAATCGCTCCGCCTCTGCGTGTCTTCCCTTTCCAAGTCAACCAACACAACCAACCCACCACCCGCAGGCACATGGAAATGCGGAAAACGTGGGGTGAAAATGTTTACCACCCATTCATTTGAACCAAAGCGCAGGTGTGTGTGTGTGTGTGTGAGGGTATCTGTTTGCCATGTCGTCTAGACCGGGCCATGTGGCGACCATAGTTTAGATCTTTTGGTCCACATAGTTCTGGACACAAAACCCCGTTCGCAGCATAGCAAACCCGAGGGATGGGAGAGTTGGTTCCGGCCCGGTGAGTTTCAATTGCGTTTGCTCATCCTCACTAACGCTACACACCCACACACACCCCACACAAAGGCTGAGCGGATCTAGCGAAATGGAACCGCGTCGTGCTGGTGGCGCACAGCCAGAATCCACCGGGCGTCTCCATCCGGCGCCGAAGAATGGGAACGATAATTGAATTTTCCAACGGTTAACAGCCACCCGGCAGCCACGTGTCTAGCGTCAAGCGTTTTCGCTTCGCCAGCTTAGCAGTCCGGTTTTATGGCGGAGGATCGGAGCATGCTTTTTCTTTGTTTCTGACTGGAAAATTAAGTGAAGGTACGTTCCTGGCTGGGTGGAAGTGCGACGGAAAGGCACACCGATGTGCGATGGGGGTTGGGTGGTGCCGGGTGAAATTATGGCTGCGTGACACTGTAAATTGGCGAAAGCTTACAAGCATGATTACAATCAGCAATACATGTGTCTGGTGTTTTTTTTTTTGTTTAAACGATTGCTTCATTGCTTCCCCGCGGCCAACTGTGATGGTTGTTGTCGTTGGACGAGACACGACACAAAACCGAGCGCTAGAGGGCTCTGCTGTCCTATAATTATTTACATTATGTCTGTTTTGCTGAGCATGATTTAATTATGTTGGTTTTGTTTGAGTTGAACTGACTGACCTTGAATGTTAAAATCACATTAATAATATCGGAAAAGGATGAACAAAAGGTTAACAGTCGAACAGTAAGTACAAGCCGTGTTGGCCAATTCAAATAATTCTAAATAAAAGAAAATTATTAATGGGAAATTTCTATGTTTTTCGCAACGCAACCAATTTCGGATTTTTCGTTGAAAATAACTGAACGAATCGAGTATGTTAAGTGTAGTTTTTAGGTCACAAAAAAGAACTTCAAGTTTCTTCGAATGCAGGTGCAGCATACAATCTTTGTTACTAAAATGTGGCATAGATCATAGATAGATCTGATTTGACAAAAGCCTTACAAATGTTGCAAGTGGTGAGATTTTGACATTTTGGTTTTGGTTTTTATTTAATTATTTTATTTTAATTATTTTTAATTTTAAGCAGTGATACAAGAAAATTGACAAAATTTTAACGAAATTTGACGTTCGAAAACGATATTGAAATGTAATTGTGTTCGATTCTTGCCATATTTCGGTATGATATTCCCTCCGTGGCCTTGAGGGTATTTTTATGATCAGCAACAAGAAAGGAGCGAATGCATATGGTTTTAATCGAATCCAGGTTCAACCGATCGGTTGAAAAAAAAGGGAACGAACCTATCTGACCGGTACCGATATACCCATCCCTACAACCACCATCTACAGTCAAATCGAACAAACCACAGTAAAGCAAACAGATTGATTAGTACTGTAGCTCAACTCGCTCAAACCGAGCCGCAACTGGGCGAAGGAAATGGAAGTGAACCAAAACAAAACAAAAATCAGACACACCGAGAAGGGGGGGGGACTGCCGACGGGTGCGATTTCCCGCCCGGGCAGGGCATTAAATTGAAACCCGCATCGTCATCGGCATACGGACGGTGCACATATTTGCCTGCACTGGAAACTGTAAATGCAAACGATGCAAACGTCGAACTGGTGTGGCGTTGGAGTGGTTTTGCGTGGAGCGGAAAACGATTGCTGCAATAAAATCACACTTGCAGCATATTTGTCGATTCTGGGTTCGAGTGGTCGAGCTGTGCACGCTTCAAAAGTGTGGAAAATGTGGTATTCGAAAAGGTTTCTCAATTGCTTGCTGCTGCTTGGTCGATTTGCAAGTCAACATCAACGTTTCCGGGGAACCTTTAATGTGAACTATTTATTTCATTGGTATGATTGTGTTCGCAAGCAAACGATAGTGCAAAAATTATCTACCACGAAATGGAAATTATTATCTGCCGCCTTTTGCACTCGTTCAGGGCGCACACGGGTTTCCGCAGAAAAGTGCAATCTAAGATAATCCTTCAAAAATGTGGGATAACATTGAGGTACGTGTACGAGGAGTTTATGAGATTAAGAATATTGGTCGAATTTGGGGGTTCACTGGAGAGAGCCTAGCTAAGGACTTGGGCTGGCTAGATAGGCAACAAAAAAGGTTTTGTATGGCTTGTAAAGATTGGGTCGCTTCCTAATGAAATTTCTTCTGCAACGATTTTCCCTTTTTACTATATTTTTTACTTTCTGCACTTCTTTACAGCAATGGTAGCGTTGAGTACACGCATCGGGATGAGGGCCACACTGACTCGGATCCTTCCACTGCGAGCAGTACGAAACGGGACCACAGCTCGTCTGTAGCAGCAGCACCACCGTCACCGTCGGTTGATTTGGTCCGACGCAGTGCAGCATCCGGCATCTGGCCTTCCAACTCGAACTGCACGAACCGGAGGCCGTCTCACCGGCGGTTGATGGAACGTACGCAGCCAGCTGACCCTCGGCAACCGATCGACACTGACGATTCAATCGATCGACCCGCTCCTTACATCCCACCCGGTCCTGTGGCCTTCACCGACGACGACGATGACGGGCACCTCCACAACCAGCACCGCAAGCCTTCGTCGTCGGCTGGTGAACGTGTCAATTTGCAGCACGGCACGGATGAGGCAGCGAACGAGGAGGCTTTCGAGCGCGAGGGCCAGATTAGCCGCACGCTGAGCGAGATACTGCCCGTCACGCTGGTCGTGTTTGGGCAGTTGGCCGGGGACGGGCAGGACGTACCGGGCAGCGATAAGCTACTGCGGGTCGATCCGTACGTGGGACTGTTGCGATGGGACGACCGGCTCGAGGATGCCCTATGGCAAGCGCTTGGTAAGTTGAAAATTATCCCTTGAACCCAACGCCGTGTAAGCAAGGGCGGCCTGCTGGGAATCGTTCCTGTACCGACAGGATTGAGTGAGAGAGAGAAGGAGAGAACGAGAGAGGGAGAGACCTTAATGTACCACTTGAGAGCCGTATACGAACGAATCCCAAGAACAATGTGAAGTGGGGTGTAAATGACGCATGAAGGCGGCTGATTATCGAAAACCATTCATGTTACCATCTTTGGCTCGCGTTCCCTTCTCGTAGGCTCGTGGCATGGTGCTTGTTCTCGAGCACATAATGATTTTCAGCTCCGATTGCTTAATGGGAAGCCGCGCCAACCAGCACCAGCCTGCCGTGCGTGTAGGTACGAAGGATGCAAAGGGAAATTAAACGTGAAATTGTTAAGTCGAGTAAATTTAGGATTTCTGGCTGGCAGTAATAACTTTTGCTAGAGGGTGGTGTGTGGGGTGTAACATCTACGAGTAGGTAGTGGAAAAAGGAAAATTAATTAAACAGTTATTCGCTTGGCAGATTCACTCCAGGAAGTGGGTATTGTGGATTTTGTTTTTGCAAAGATAGACAGCATTTCAACGTATCTATACAGTTTCAAGCATAACAACTCATTCAAAATTGCATCTTGTACGGCAATCGTATTTTTGTTTACCAGTAATTGTTTCACAATCTGGTTCAAATTTGTAACATAAATTTCTTATGGACGCAACAATTTGTTAGAATTCTTTCAAAACTGTTTCAAGTGATTGTTGATTTGATATTCTATAAAATTGCCTTTCCGCAGGGAAATAAAATGTTTAAAATACTGTCTAACAATTACTATTGAAGTATTGGTGTATCTGTATGGATGCAAAAAACAAGTATTTATTTTTCCCTTGGCTCTCAAATGGCAAATAGGCAACAACGAAAAGGGTTTCAATATGTGCATCAAACACTGGGTTTTGGGTCACTGACATGAAATAGAACAATCTTCTTCTTCTTCACTCACATCACTCGATCTCATATAATTCAATTCCGCAAATCTCAGCAGCCAAAGCTCCTTATTAAATATTTAACCAATTCAGACAAGATTAAGCCTCTCTGTAAAGTAAACGGTCGCACAGAAATTTTGCTCATTGCTTATTCTTACCAATTTTGACATGAAATTTTTAGTAGTTTTTTTTTTTTGAAAAACAATGAAAATAAAGTTTTCAGCAATGTAGTTGACAAAAACAAAGCACAGAAAACCAGAGTGTAACATTTCATTAAAGTTAGCATGCTTTCTAACACAAAATAGCCTTGACACTAAATCACGCCACAAACGACACTGTATTGGAAGAATCCACAAGAAAACCTCTTTCCACATCCTGGCTCTGCATTCCCTTCCCCACCATGCATGACATTCATTTGTGCCAGTTTTGCGAACGCATTGTTTCACAGTTAATAGGAATTTCGCTTGCTACCCCGTTCGAGTACAACCGGAAGAGCAGTGTGCGGTAGGGTGCGATGATACTAAATCAGAAAACTAAACATTCAGTAACAGGGAATGGTAAAGGCTTCAGTCACTTTACATTCGTCACGCGTTTAAGAGCGCCGTACGAATGACGGGCTTTTTTTTCTTTTCCCTCTTGTTGAGATTTATTCAGCAGAGCTGAAATGTTGAAAACGCTGAATGCAAATAATGGCAAAAGGTTTCTTTGTAATTTGACTTGAGTTGCCGCGAGACTTTGGTTCGGCTTTTCTTTTTTTTTTTTTGAAGCACCAACTCTTTGTCATGTCGGAGTGTTTACTTGCAGTGTGATGTGCTGGTGAGACTTCATCTAACCAAATCTTTGCTCGCCCTATTGTTTGTCTTTCTATTTTTCTCATTTTTTCCCCACGTTTGTCTCTTTGCAGGCTGGAGCGAATGGAGTGACTATACGCGGTGCAGTGTAGCGTGCGGTGGCGGCGTACAGCAACGCTTTCGACATTGTTTACAGTCTGCGTCTGCCGCGGACCGTTCGATGCCGAAGACACGGTTCGAGCCGCCCGCTCCACCCACGCTAACACCTGCACTTCCTTACGCACACTACCGCTGGAGTACTGTTTTCCACGGTGAAATTGAAAATCCTACCACTACGCAACGTACGCAGCCAGTCACGTACGGTGCGCCACCAGGCGTCTCCATGCCGCATTTCCGCGAGAGCAAAGGCAAAGGCACAGTGAAACGAAAGCTCGAATCAAAACAAATCGCAGCGGGTGAACGGGTGCAGAAAATGGCGTTCCACGGGACCGAGGTTAATGAAAAGCGCATAATGAACCCGGCAACAAACGAACCCATTTCGTCGGAATCCATTCCCGCCCGGTGGATGGGACGGATAATGGGAAGGAAATTCGATCCACCCGCATACAGTGGGCAGATTGCGGAGGCACCTGTCGAGCAGACGCATCACAACCGGCAGCACACCGATGGGGCTGACAGTGGAAGCACGTGGCCCGTCTGCGAGGGACACAATATCGAGCAGCGAAGCTGCAATGCGTTCGACTGTACTGGTAAGGGAGATGTTGTTTGTTCTCCTTTTTTTTTGCTTTTCTCGTTACCAGATAAGAAAGAGGAAGCGGAAAGTGTTGCCAATAAGAAAAACAGGTTCAAAAGCATGCCAACACTCCACTGACGCGACTGTTTTGTTTCCCGCTACCACAAAGCCCCGGCGGGCTGTCGGCAGGGCGTGTGTGCATAAATTTGATGGCAAAACATAAAACTCCCGCTCGTGTCACACTGTTGTTTTGTTCCCTTTTTTTTGTTTTATTTTCGTTTGCCCTCACTCGTTTCGGCTTCCGTTTTGTTATGTCTTACACTTTGATTTATCACCTTTCATCACCGTCTGGCGGATGCATAAAGGTAAGGGCAAATCTTGGCAACAACGCCAACACCGGGCACGCACCAACAAACTCTCCCCGTTCGGGGAGGGTGCCACTCTACACACACTCCACTGTAATGTGCCATTCATTTCGTTTGCGCCTTTTTGGACGAGTTTTATGACAGCCATAAGCTTCATCGGCCGGCACCGTACCGCGCTGTCGCTTTCCCGCTTTGCGCTGTGCTGTAGTGCGGAAAACCATTACCGATCTGCAGATGACGGGCTGGGGTCCGTTTTTCTTGTTTTTTTTTTGTGTAGCGTGAGGGGGCAGAAGGGGAAACCAACCATAACTTTGTGCCGGGATTACGCTTACGAACCGGCTAAGCGGACCGTAAATGGGTAGAGGGTGCGACAAGCATCGTTTTGGCGCTGGCGCCGACTGACCAAGGTGTATGAACGAAAATAAAACGTTAGAAGAAAGTTTTCTTTAAGTGGATTTTTTCGGTTGAAGTCGTCAAGGCGTCTTGTTAGCTAGGCGCAACCGCTTGGCACCCCATTTGAACGATAACGAGCGAGTAGTGTGAAAGCAGCTCTTTTAGTGATAGATTTTTATTGTTAGTTAAGTTAGTGGACCAATACTAGACACGCAGACACTATAGGTTTGGAGTTATTTGCAGGTACAATTGATCTGTTGACGGCCCTCACACCAACCTACCCCTGGAGACCGTGGACCGAAGCGATTGACGATCGGATCAACTACGAAATCAACCAACTGGACCAAAACTTTACGCTCATGATGAGTTTGCGCCTGAAGGTATGCTTTGATTAAGCGTTTTCTGCGAACCATATTGTCTTAGTAATATGAAATAATTGTTAAGATTGGCAATCATATCAGTTTTTGGCTAAAATGACCAGCAGATCCATAATTTTTGAACATTTGAAACAGGCTAATCGATTAAACAATAAAACGGGATGTGAAGATAAGTGGCAGATTTAATTTATCATAATTAGATAATACAGTAGAGCGTCGATTATCGGGGTGGGGTGGGAACGGACGCATGCCGGATAATCGATTTTCATGGTTAACACGGGCCGTTAATATAAAAGCTTATATTTGTAAACATAGCGTGGATTTTATGGGGATAAGTTAATTATTAATTCGGTTACATATTTTTCGATTAGACAGGGGATACTAGATTTAAATCACTTATTCAACCTTAAATATACAAAAAAAATATCGATTTATTTGCCTTAACACTAACTAGTGGTTTTTGTCTTAACTTGATTCAACCATTACCATAATGGGCATTTTTCTTCTAGAGCTGTCAAATTGTTGGGTCACGGATAATCCGCCCCCATCCATAAAAGGAAGCCTTAAGTGGTCGTAATTTTAAACAGATTTACAAAAGACAAAAAGAAAATGCAAAAGGCAATGTAAATGTGTAAAAGCAAACGATTGCCTAAAATGCGATGCGATGGTTCGTAACTTAAAAGCATCCTTGTTAAGGATTAGGCAAATGTTTGACATTTTGTAGAGCCAATCTATATTATCACTAGTATCACCTTTATGAGCTTTTATATCAAAGCTTTAGTCTTGATATAAACTATATTTATACTAATGTTGATGCATAAAACAAAAACTAGTTTACGCGATTAGGACTATTTAATCGAATTATAAAAAAAAAATCTCGGTAAAAAGTATTTACATGCGTGACAAACAGGCCATGGTGTACATAAACTATCACGATAGGTTACTTCCCGGAAGACAATTTTCACTTTGCGTTATTAAACTCAACCTCAAAGCATCTCTTTCCTTCTCTGAAAGTTTCCCTTCTCACAAAGAGAAAGTTTACGAGAAAGTCACTAGGCGGTTCGTCTATCTCCATGTGCATGATTCATTTGTGTGCCTTACTTTTCAACTATCACCTTCCTTCCGGGGTGAGCTTTATTGAGCTCCTACGGGCGAAATGCTTCGCCAACCACCAACGATTTATTTATTCAGCACAACATTGCAACTTGCAGAAAACTGGATCAATACGTCCGCCCGCATACACAGATCGAGAGGAACATCGGGGTAGGTTTCTGAACAGATTTGTTCTTCCCGCATTTCTCGTTTAGTTTGCCATTTTTTGTGTGATTTTTAAACTCGTAAAACAGTCGCATTTTCGTGTGGAATGGTGTGCAATTTATGGGTTCGAGGGAACCGTTGGTGGCGAAAATCGATTGAAAGTGTACACGGAAAAGCAATCCCAATCGTATCGAATGAGACGGGAAGCGAATCACAGAAGTGGAAAGTTTTACCGACTCGGCAACGATAAAACCACCATTAAATTGATCGCTACGTCCGGTGCTCGGTTCGGGTCTGGCCTGTGGAGGTAGCGGGCAGGAAGGACAGTGACATGTCTAACTCACTGTTTACGACACATGGAAGGTGGCGAGGCAAAAGTTTGGTTGTTTTAGTAGAGAAGTGTACACCGTCCATAAAACCCTAGTACAATGGGAAGGGGTTGTACGACTACGAGCAAATGATGCCAAGTGGATAAAGGGCATCAACTCATCCCTAACGAGGCGTAACGTATTTATGTGTTTATTAAAAGGTTGTCATACTGCAATCGTTGTGTCCTAATTAAGCCATTATTGGACACATTTACACCTTTTACGGGATACGGTATAGAGTTAATGTAAATCAGATTCCGGCAGTAGAACCAACATTATCATCATCCCCATTGTACGGTGTAAAACTTTTCATTCAGTGGTTGATTTGTCTTCATTTATCTTGCATGAACGACAACGAACAAAACTTATCACTCGGTACCGCACCCTGCCCGCACTCTCACACCGGCTAATGGTGGTCTTCTCGGCATCCAACAGCCCGTGAACGATGTCAACGAACAGTCCAGCTCAACGTCTACCGTTCAACCGACCGGTGGTCACATTTTTTCCATCCGCTCGAAGCTAACGGCCGGCTCAAGTTTGTCGATAAATTTCGAAACCGACGGGCATGGCGGGCTGCGAGTGCTGCAGGAAAAGTATGGCCTCTCGGAGATGCTGCCGGTCCGATCGGGTGAGCTGACCCTCCACGACGGCGGCTGGCATTCGCTAGCATTAAGGTAAGACAAATCACCGCGTGCTCGTCCACTAGGCCGCTGCGATTATGGATGATTTACTAATTGGTAATTTATGGGCTCTCTTTCCTCTTCCTGCGTTTCCTTCTTTCCGGACAGTGGCCGATACGGTGGCTTCGTAACCGTGTACATCGACTGCCAATGGATCAACTCGTTCGTGCTGACGAAGGGCTCGATCGAGCTGCCACAGTATCCAACCGTTGAGGTTGGTCGCAATGTGAGTAGTGGGAAGGAACGCAATCGCTCTAGCGTACTCTTATCTTACCCTACTTTAATCTTACCTTTCCTACGGACTGTTGCAGGTCGAGCTGCGTCAGCTTGCGGTAGTGCCGGGTGAAAAATCTGCCCGCCTGCAGTGCAACTCGCAAACCGTGCCGATACACGATACGGAAAACCGACGGGTGACGAATTACTTCGAGCATCTCAACTAACTTCCGAGCGGGCGCTTCAACTCTGCTGGATCGGCAAGGAAGAGAAGGGTGGGATTTAACTGCACTGATTTAAAGCCGGCACTGTTGCAAAACAATCCCTGCCCAGCGGTACCACTAGACAGAGCGAAATCAGATCGTCCATATAATTCGTAAAATAGTGCTTTCTGCTGTATAAAACTGTGGAGAATGTATGTGTGTGTGTGGTCCATCGCATCGGTCCAAAAGGCATGCGCCAGCCGGACCAAACGTGTGGTCAGAGATTTTCAAAACTAACAGCGTCGTGTGATGTTTTAATTTTTCAATTTTTCATCATTTTAAGTCAAGAATAAGTAATTCATACTGAAAGCTTGCACACAGCGAAGGCGACGGCGCCTATTTGCGCCGTAAAGAAATATTAACACAAATTAAATGATCAAACAGATACAGCAAACAACAAAACGGGAACGAAATACAATAAATAAACGTTAAACGGGATGGATTGTACAGCGGATGCGCTTGAACAGCTAGTTTGGTGTTGACTTACCTTGCATAATGTTGAGAAATTTATTAAATTTTAAGTCAGCTCTTTTGTTTGATAGCTTTAAAAATTTTGATCAGATTCATAATTTCTTTCCGCTTCATGGCATCTTCATTTCTGTGTCTAAAAGCTTGCTAAAAAAGTAAAATAGAAAAAATAAGTAATATTTAGTAATTGTTAGGCAACCATGTGGATTATCCGTTATGCTAAAGAGCTTGTTGAATTATGGCCCAGTTGGTTTAAAGAATTGAACTGAAATTCATTATTACCGTTGGATGGGTCAATGGGTCATTTGGAAGCGTACTTAAAAGCTCATATGTTCGTGCTCCTGACAGCAGAAGGATCAGAAGTTACCACAAGATCAGCAAAGCATATGTGCCTCACTGGTCAACCGAATGCTATATATGCCGATGGCGATCGGTTGGTGTAAGGAAGTTTGCTAAGAGTATGTGATTCCAGGTTTCAAACGAGTTCCATAGCTTTAAATGAATGCATTACGTTCAGCAAGTCTTACAAAGCAAATCGGTTCCGAGCGATCAAATCGAACTTTTAGTCAAAACCGCCTCGCTCGTCTTACATAAAGCCTTACTCCGAGGAAAAATACGGTCACTTCACCTATTGTAGTGACGGTTTATTTGTTTTACCAGTAAACAACATGTACGACACGGTAGCAATTTTCTACACCAACCAGCATCACGAATCACACGCGGGGGAAAGGAAAATGGGTTACGAACGCACGGGTCCACTCATTCATTTATTCTCTGGAAATACTGCGTCGTACGCGGATTTGGCCAGCCCCGACATACTGTCCTTCAGTTCGCCCAGATTGGACGGGATGTTGGGCAGTTCCAGTTGCTTATCGCCCGGCTTCACACCGTACACAAAGTTGTACCCGATCGTGGCATACTTTTTCGCCTCCACCAAACCATGCTGGGCGTACATTTCGGCCTCCTGCGGGTAGCAGATGGACGCTACACCGCCCCCACCGATCGAGGTGTAGATGACACGCTTGAAGAAGCCACCGCGCAGACCGAAGATGAGACCGGCCAGACCACCGATCGCGATGGCACCGACACGCGGCATCGTGTTGTCCTCCTGGTGCAGATAGTCGTTAATGACTGCAACGGGAAAATACGTTTTGAAGACCTCGTATCCTCTCAAACTAGCTAGCGTAAACTTACACTTGGTTTGCTTCTTTCCTTCCTCGTACAGGTCGACAATCTGCTTCTTTTGATCATCCACCAGCTTCGATGCTTCCTGTACCTGCACTCGGATCGCACGGAAGCCCTCTTCAATCACGGATGCTGGTCCGGACGATGCTTGTTCTTTATGGTGGGTGCATTCACAGGCAATTTTCTGGTTGAGCGGCCGGTACAGCGGTAGGTCGGATGGTCGGCAGACCATTTTGTTTGGTGCATCGGTGGCAGCACTATTCGGCTTGTCTGCACCGGGGTTAGCATTCACGGCCACCGCACCGAGCAGCAGCGGCGTTGCTTTCGTGCTCACCGAACGGAACATCGCAACCGAAATGGGCCTAAAGAAACTACAACTGGCATGAGCGAACTCGCAATGTAAACAGAAATCTTTACTTACTACTAAAAATTATGTAATTTTTCGTTGTTTTTCGTTTGCTGTCTACTTTATGAATGTTGTCGCCGAATGATTTTGACAGTTTGACAGCTGAGCGAAGGGAAGGGAGTAAAACAACAAAGCCCACCATGATCCTCCCAAGCAACAAACTGGAAACGTCTGATGGCGGTCAGATAACTGTCTGAAAGCAGCAGCTATGTGACGTCTACAACAATATGTTCGAAAACCGCAGTCGGTAAGATTTAAACATTTAAAAAACTATTATGTTTTTATGTCATTAAAAAGATAAAGTTCTTTTTACAAAACACAAGTTAATCACAATGGTTTGTTCATTTGTAAAAAACTTTTATCAAAATTTAACATTTTCAGTTGCTCTCATTACGCTACTGCGCATGCACGAGGAGCAAAAGCGATCGATTTTTTCAGCGACTCCATCGAGCTCGCCAACCGGAATCACTCTCATTCTTAGCATAGAAAACAGTCGAGTGAGTGCATCCTATAAAAGCACGATGAGAACAAAAGTTTGCTAAATAATTACAAACCAGCCAGAATGAAACGATGTAATATTTGCAACATTCATACGTGGAAAAGTGAAACAAGAATGTGAACAAACTTTGTTTCTATGTTATAGATTTCAGGTAAAAAGGCTATCAGTGCAGTGCACGCTAAAAGGGGACATCTGTTTGACGCCACGCTGGTGAAGGTCAATAGCGGAGACGCTTTGCAACAGGAAAGTAGTAGAACTAGTTGTTGAATATCGGACATTTGCGAGCAAATGCCTTCAATTCAATGCCAAAATAAACACATTTTTATATATCCTCTAATAAGTCAATTACATTTCAGCAAACCGAACAGTTCTTCTTGCAAATGCGAGCATGTGTGCGTGTATGTGAGTGTGTGATTGTGTGATTGAGATGTTGTGTGTAACTTAGCTTTAAGAGATTATTTGGGGCGGGATCAATAAGCATTATCTGCCAGCCTCTCATGCTTTCGTTTTTACGTGATGCATGAAAGGCTTTGCAAGTAGGAACACCAGTAACACTGTTCTTTTGTTTCTTCCAAAACCAAACAAAAATCTACCGACACACCCCCTTCAACACCCACTTGCAGCAAAGTTCCTTCGCCTGCTGGCTACCGCTCCAGAAGCGCATCCATATGGACGAGACTGGCTGGACTATCCTGCGCATCCTGTCGCAGCGTAATAATGACGAAATTGCCAAGGAGTTCGTCAAGCTAAAGTCGGAAGCCCGGCAGGAGATAGCGGCTCAGGGTTAGGGGGCCCGGGCAAGCTAAAAAAAAGTTAAACAAAAATATGTCAGTGTTGCGTGGACCGAAAAAACAACTACAGAAACATAATAACTCGTTATTACCTATTCGTGAATATAAAAACAAGAGAAAACTTAAAAAGAACAAAAAAAAACACAAAAAGAAATCAACAAACAAACACACAAACACAAAACTATCCAATCTTGCGTCATACTTAGCTCCTAAAATGCAAAATACATATATATAAAAACAGAAAGGTGTAAGAAGTAAGATGTAGCTATGAAAACAAAAAAAGTAAAAGAAAAACAATAGATGAGTAAAGCCGTCGTAACGAATGCGCAGAGTGAAGCGAATTTGGGGAGAGTTAGAAATAGACAAATGCAAAGCCAAGATACGAGAAAGTGTGTGTGAGAGAGAGAAAACAAGAGAGGGAAAGAAAGAAAGAGATAGAAAGTTGTTAAAGCAGCAGCAGCAGCAGCAGCAGCAACACTATACAATAACTTATCTTTAACTCTCGACTATATTTCTATTCCTACGATCGTACTACCATCACTGTGTGTATGTGTGTGTGTGTGTATCTCCAAATCGCAAATTGTATTGTCGTCATAGTTATACAACACTCGTCGTCTAATAGGGAGAGCATCGTCTAGAGCGGCCTGGCAGGCAGGCGCTGGCATCCGGAACGACGGTGGACACTTTCCGTCCGTGCCGTTGTTTTTGATTTTGAATGCATCCTGCCCAATGAATTTTGCCCAACTTTCTCCACTTTACTACCTTTATCATCACACAACAGTGTAACAATAAAACACTCGATGTTGTAAAAAAAAGGGAGCAGACGAGACACAAATACCAAAACGGAGCTCCGCCCCATATCCAATCTCTACTCTCTGCTAACAAAGCAAGAAACAAAATACATATATCCGATGTTGTTGACGCCTCTTACACTGCGTTCCAAATGTTATCAGTTACGTTTTTGAAAAAGACTTAACACACTTACACTTAGGGGAAAATTCGCGTTTCCGTTCGGATCAACGTAGAGCCAGCTGTAGCTGGGGTCACGGTCAGCCGTAGTTGTTGTAAGCAAAAGGCCAAATACCAAAATCGAAAGACGAGACGCAGAAACAGAAAACAATCAAAAAATCGCAAAAGTTAGTCGCAAATCGCCTCCGGTAAAGTATTATGTTATCCATTGGATGTAACGCAGTGAAGCAGAGCAAGAGAATAGAAAAGAAGAGAGAAGAAAAGATGCTAAAGGGACGTTAAATTTTGTTGAGCTAGGAGAGAAGGGAAACGAAATGCATTCGTTGTTGTTTACAATGCCATACGCACAGGAAAAGTTAAAAAAAGAAGTAAAGGAAAGATTGACACAAACAATGAGCAAGTCAAACAGACAGGTAAAGCAGCCAAGTAAAGTGATTAACAACAAATGCTAAGCAAGCAAGCCCGAACTGGAAAAGCATCGAAACAACATAGAACCAACATTACAGTCATAGACACGCAACGCGCAGTATTCGGTTATCGTCAGCAGCGGAAGAAGCGTCCATGTACACCGTCGTATATAAATATCATACCAAATATCATACATACGCATACGAACCTACCTACCAACCAACCTACCTATCCTAACCTACCTGCCTACACCAGCATACAACACACCCTTATCTGCCGTGCAGGCAAACATACCCAACCAACCCTCCCCATAAAATCTACCTACCAAGAGCACTTATACATATATTGCATATATATAAAACTATATATACATAGAGAACAACCTGCAAATCACAAACCATACATACCAGACATCGTAGCGTGTCGGAGAGCAAACGTATAAGAATAGTAATCATAGTTGTAACACACAGAGGCAAAGCGGTAATATATCACACATTAGTAGCTCCCATCACACATCCACGATCATCGTCATCCGGTTAGGGGCACGGTCGGTACAGTAGACGGCAGGGTTTAGGACATCGGTCGGTGGCAGTAGCGGCAGAAGGCACACATCATATGTAAGCTAGGATATGTAAAAATGTTATGCACTTAGCAAAGGAAACAAAAACAAACAAACAAACAAACAAAAAAAAAACAGTTGATAGAAGCTATTAAAATTTGATTGTTTAAACATATTTTCTAACAATTCCTTGCTTATAGTAAGATACAAAATTCCAACAATAAAACTTTTGCAAAAACAATGCAGCGTGTTGCGGGGTTTTGTGCTTCGGTTATCATCGGTAATCCATATCAACGGGACACATGCAATATTTGTATGATCGGAATAAGCGATCGCCAAGAATGCACCAATGATGATTCAGGATCTTGTGTTGTCACATATTTTTCGTTCAGGTTCTGCATGGGGTCTTGATCAACCACTGGATGCTACAAACGGGTACAACTATTGATTGCGAATAGTTTTGGTATTTTAAAGTTCATTGGATAACGCATAATGCTGTTTACAAGTCATCCACGAAAAATAAGATGATGCCGCTCTTTCGAAACCGCTTGGAGAAAGGAGCGAAACAACAAGAGAAAGTGAAATTGAAACAATTTCCCATTACGAAAAGTAATAAAGCAACTAAAAGCAGCTAGTTATCCCGCGACGCCTAGTGCAAAGTAAGTTTGGCTCACCAGACGCTATGCCTGGTGAAATAAAGTGGATTAAAGGTAACTTTTTATGAACATCGGGTCTCCTGCAAGAAATTGGCGCTAGCAACTGGTTAGCATTTTTGAAAAATGGCATAGTGTAATGTGCAAACATCTACTGCGCACTTTGAGTTTTGTTACTAAAACGGTGTCAACGAGTATTATGAAGAAATCAAGACACTCCTTTTGATCTGATGCCATAACCAACCACAATAATGAACAAAATAAAAATGTATCTCTTCATGACACAAATAGGCGCACACGTTGTGAAAGGACGATTTAAAAGTCGTGATGAGTGAATCGGTCATTTATCTGGAGTAAAATTTAACCGACAATGGCTAGCTTGTGAGTCGGAATCGCCTCCGTTGGGAGACGTTCAGACTCTGCGAAATCCGGTCTAAATACAAGTCCCGGCTGGTTACGTCCGATATTCAGAATTCATTGGTGTACATTTGGAGCCAAATTCGCTGTTCTCATCGTAAAAATTGAGGTAGATTGTCGACTTCTTTTGAAATTGAGAAACCACTGCAAACGGCGGCCGATAACTATGGCGGACGCATCTACGCCAACTTTCCTCAGCTTGGGCTTACCACGCCTCCTCTGTCCATGTGGACGGCCTAAGAGGACTTTACGGGCTGGGTCGTCCGGGTTCATGCATACAACATGACCAGCCCACCAGAGCCGGGCGAGCTTAATCCGCTAAGAGGATTTCGTCAGTTTTGGACAGAGTCCATGTCTCAGAGACATTTGTGAGCACTGGAACTATATAGGTGCGAGATAGTCCCAGCTTCGTCCGTCGTGACAGATTTTGAGAGGTGAAATGCTTCCTCAGGCTATAGAATGACCGGCTGGCCGCCAACATCGGCATTTTTTAGTATTGAATCTTAAAAATCTAAAATCTTCGCCAGATTGAAGAAGAGACATGCAAAACCCCTGGCGCAGACCTTTAGTAAAAAGAAGCAATCGTTTGAAGGAGCAATAATTGAAAGAAGTTTAAACTCATATTAAAAAACATTTCACACTTCAGGTGGATATGCAGGTAGGTGAAAACAACAGCATTCCAACTTAAACCAGCCAGTTCCGACAAAATGCTTGCCACGACGACTCGACTAAAATGATTAATGTTCTTGGCACATGGCATCATGGAATGGAATAATAATAACTAGGAAGTAAAACCATCCTTTTGTGCATGACGAGATGAGCAAATGAGAAAAAAAATTCAATCATCTATATCAAAGTCATTCCAGTGTGGAGTGTGTACCAGCAGCAGCAGTCGTGTGTTTGCAGCTTCCATGAATTCAATTCCGCCACCAGCGCAGGATGGCTTTTATGTCCTAGATACACGCATACATCTACCCACACACACACACACACACACACACACACACACACACACACACACACACACACACAAACAAACACATAGTTGTATCAGCAACCAGGTCATAGGCGAAAGGAACAGTACCACATGAGCAGCTCCAGAGATCCCATCATTGCCCGCTGCAGGTTGGATTTCCATTAGAAAATTGAATTAAAAATCTGAAGCACAAAATGGATCACTGGTCCCGTTTCCATCCCCACCTCTTACACAAAATCCATCCTTGATCGGTGTTCCGTTATCAGGCTATCGCATCGAACGATTCAACACGTGCGGAAGAGGAACTCGACAACAAAACCAGACACACAAATGGACTGGAAAATCGAATCGACCCCGTCGTCCCGGAGTCTGGCGGGTCGGAAGGGTGTCTCAGTTGTGGCCACTGGTGGCGGGGCATCTGCAAATGAAATAAAGCCCAAACTGCCAGCACGTATCACAGGAGCAATTAGGGTGTGACGCGACTGCACTGGCCGTGTGTGCCCATTATCTGCGCGTACCTATCTTCTTAGATGGTCATCTTGATCGTCGTCTTCCCGGACATCCGGTCAATGCCCGGTTGCGGGGCTGGAGGGATGATTCCGTCCATTCCAACAACCACAATTTAACGCCGGGCGTCACACAGGAAAAACACACGGTCACTCTCAAACGAATAGGGAAGCCTGCAGCAAGAGAAAAGGCGTCACCATGTTTAGGTCAGCGCGTGGAAAGAGTTGTGTCTTGTCCTCCGAGCCATTCCATTCCTGTTCGTCCTCCGATGCACACAAGCGGTTGGTTTTGCACTAACCACTTCGATCTTGGCTTGGGTCGTTATTTGGCGCTGTTCCGTTTGGAAGGAAATGACATCACTCGGAAGGACGGGACTAGGAAAAACTGGCACCCGGGCACAGCCACCATTTGTGCGAAGAGCATTTTGCTTCCAGCAAACCCGGTTCGATGGCACTTTTGCATGGCACGGAAGGGCTGGGGAGGAGATACTGCCTCGAAGACAGTTTCCTTGCGGACCGGATGAAATATGGTCGTACCATGATGGGTGACGATAGCTATCTTTTCATGTTCTGTATCACCCAAGTGCCACCCGGCGGCTAAAGCCGGGATGCTCCCGCTCGGGGAGGTCAGACGTTCCGAATGGGTCAGGCCAATGACTCATGCGCTGGATCAGGTTTTGTGCGGAAGGGCTCGGAGAGGCTGCCGTCTCCGATAGATGTGACCCTTGAGAGTTGCGGTGGTGGTGCTTGTAGCAATCAGGGCAGTGCAATAACGACAGGACGGTCCGATGATGAGTCGCACTGTAGTCCTGTAGGCAGTACACGCTCACTTTAATTGCTTCCAGTGTTGTCCAAGTTTTAAAGCTCCCAAATCATTCCATTTTCTAAAAGGGTGTGCTATACGTTTACCTTCAAAATGTCAAACTTACATGCTCAGTTAGAACGAACGGAAGCTTTTAGCATAATGTGAGACATTTACACCACCACGTGGCATCCACGTGGCACCACACCGCAGTGCTTGTTTCGCTTGCTGTGACAGCCAGAATGTCGTCCTTGTCGGCTGTATAATGAATTATGCACCACATTCCAAAGCGATGCCCAACCAAAGTGCTGGTGCCCTTCTGCTCCCTTTGGAGCTTCCCTGTGTAACGTTGGTAATGGTAAACAGTGTGCATTGCATGATTTGTTGCAAAAAAAGACGCAAATTCAAACATACAATTGGGGAGCACTTGCTCGGTGGAGATGCTTGCCAGGAGGGCAGTGGTTTTAGTTGATTAGAATGGGCTCTCTCGTAAACGCTGCAACGCTTGAGCTTGTGCTCGTTCGCATAAAGTTTGGCGACTTTCCGCTCGCTCGGACGGAAAAATGCAGAGTAGGTCAATAAACATAATTAAAACTTTTTTCCCCCTACTTTCCATTTCGAGATGCTGCAAGAAACCTCTGTAAGAAGGCTTGGAAGCTTGGAGTGTCGGGGGGAAGAGAAAGAAATTAAATTCCGAATAGTTGCTTCTATTTCCGTGCCGTAGATCCAGTTGTCCCATTTTATGTTCGAAGAGAAGGATAATTTTCTGGGAATGCTTCTGTTTTGCTCTCGCTTCTCCAATCATAGTTTCAATTTAATTTAACAAATTAACACCCGGTTATTCGATACTTTAATCGGTGTAATAATGTAACGGAGCAAAGCAGATGTCGAACGTGGGAAGGCTGCCTTCCCAGGTCCGAGATCGGTGGATTAGTTCAACAATTCTCAATAGGTTGATTACCGAACGTACACAATCAACGGTCAATGTGTTTCGCTGTAAGATACAACACAGTTTTTCTTGTTCAAACGGTTCAAACGGGCGTAACACAGAACAGCAGAGCATGCAGTACAAGCGGTTGGCCGTTGGAACATTGGTTCTGCAAGAAGAAAACACTTCAAGAAGCTAATGTATTTCATTTTATGGCCCCTCCGCAAACGGTTTGCTTTGGTCCAACATGACAACGGTATCGATCAAGCTGCTTTAAATTGCACCAACTTCCACGGTATGTCTGAAGCATGTAGTGTTTGTTCTAAAGCTTCAAAAACAAAAAAAAACTTTGCCTTAATTTTTTGTTTCCATTTAATCGGCTTAAGTTATGATGATATAATTTTTAAATATACCTTTTTACCCGAGGACATATTTATGAAGCGGCCCAGATTTTTAGTGGCCAGCAGATTGCAAATCTCTTACAACATTTTGGATTGTCTCTCCCTACTAAGGACTAATATTTTTGGTATCCGTACAGCAAGTCGCAGTAAGATAAGCGCTTAAAATGCCTTAGGCAGGTATGATTTTCTATCATTAAAAAAGTACTCGCGAGCGTGTTTATTTTGTGCTAAGAGAAAAACGGACAATTTGTTTGTGTACTAGCTGAGGTGACGTCGTTCTGTAACGCACTATCGACTGTTGAAAAGATTGCCCAGTTATGCTGTGGAAAGTCACATAAAAAACTAAGTCAGATCGGATTACTACTAAAGTCCTCTGAAGACAGAATATAAATAAAATATTCGAACTAATTTTAGCTACGAGTTAGTTATAAGATAATGCATACCTTCTCATCATATTTAAGGAACATACTTAGAGAAGAACGTGTAAAATTATATCCAGAATCTTGCCTATCATCATCCAACGGTGTTAGACAAGAAAAAGATGTATAATAGAAGCAATATACAGATGTTCCTGCTCAATTTTCACTCCAAGTCATGTAGGTTTTTGTATTCTTCTCATACAGTTGAAACTAATGTTCTATTAAATGCGGTAAACAGTTATGTTTTTCACAAATCTTGTAACCAAAGTAACGACAAACAGTAAACGAGTGTTTAATAAGATTTATAATCCACCGACCAGTAAAATCTGATAATGGCCCTTATTGCCATTGAATGAAAACATGTAAAAGTTTCTTGTTTTAATTTAAACGCACATCGCCACGCATTTGGAGCGTGAAGCGCATTATGCATTCATTGCAGGTTCGTTCACTTACCGCGCGTGATGTAGTTACAGATTTTCGACGGTGTTTATTTTTTGTCTTCCAACAACCGTCCATTAAACAACAGACTTTCTCCTTCCGCTTTCCAATAAAGTTGCTTGTGCAGAATCTAATACGCGAGACATTTAATTTCCTTTCTTGTGCTGTAAATGAAATACATTCCAAAGCACCCGCCAACTCGAGCCACCAGCGTCTCCCGCTTGCGAAGTGTGTTTTGTTCATGTGAAGAAAGAAGAACCCAGCCACCTTAAGGATGGTGACGTGTCGTTCCGACACGAGTTCAATTTCCTGCTAAATCCTTTCCCATACCCTGTCCTGCTTACCGTACCGTTTGAGCTAAACCGCGTTCTACCGGTAGCTGCTACCGTGCATGCCAACGGCTACCGTTCGCCATTCGCTATTCTGTTCACGAGTGCAAAATGCTGGAGAAGCTCCAGCTGGAGCCACCGACCGTACCGGCGTGCGGTCCGGAACAGGACGGTGTGTTTGGTGTTATATCGATATTTCTCCAATAGTCTCGAAGCATCCTCAATTTTTTATACGTCTTTGTCTCCTCGCTGCCAGCACAGGAAGTCTGGCCTCAGAACTGCATGCCGTTGTGGGACTGCTTTTATGCTCATAAAAGTTCATTATGTTTACGGGAGGATGTTTTTCTTCCCCCACAAAAAAAGGAAGATTTAGAAGCAAAAAAAATGCATGAAGCTCTCGAATGTTTAAAGGAATGTAGTGCGCTCTGGAATCGATTGTTGGCATATTCGCATGGCTGCCAACATGGT
This sequence comes from Anopheles epiroticus, assembly GCA_000349105.1. NCBI lineage: Eukaryota > Metazoa > Arthropoda > Insecta > Diptera > Culicidae > Anopheles > Anopheles epiroticus. The sequence continues at coordinate 87,148 of KB672175.1, read as the reverse complement.
GTCGCGAGCGTTCGCGCCTGCAGTTACGACCGTCGTGTGCGGATGAAGATTTGGCGTTTTGGGCTTTAGCGTTCTGCAGATCGGAACCGCTGCCTGCTGGATGGCATGGTTTCATACCCACCAGGTGCGGTGGAAAGGTGTAGCACACAATTCTGCAGCAAGAAAATCCGAACCGTGAGAAGAAAACGCGTACAAGGAAAGATGGACGAACGATGGCACTCGATGCCTGATGGGCAGCGGTTGCAATTGCGCATGTCCACGGGAAGGATATCTCTCTTGCCTTTCGCCAATGGTGTCCGTTTGGATGCTCTTCCTTTGTCAAGAGAGATTCTCTCTCTTCCTATCTGAAACTCTCTTGCAGAAGTGAGTCATAAGTTTTGCAAATCAACATTCTTGAAGGCCCACGTCGAAGCAAATAAAGCAATAGCAACGAACAAGGAATATTCTTTTACAGCGTGTCTGACTCTTCTATAGTCTTATGCAAATAATTATGCTTTCTTTGGCCACCTGCTGCGGTCGAGGCCTCCGCTGTATCGCGAGAGCGCAAAGGGTCCGCTTTGGATACGGATTTCCTGCAGCGGATCAATGATTACACCTTTGTTATGCTGCCATAACGCAGTGTGCCGTCGTCGAAGCCGACCGCCCTCCATGCCCCTCGGTGGTCTCTTTCAATGTTGTACCACTCCCTCCCCCCCAGTGTCTCCATCGTGTCGCAATCGATGAGGCAGTGCGTCGGCAAAGCGCATAAACCCTCCTGGCTTTGCAATTCCAAAGCGAGAAGAGGTAAAACACAACTGTCCAGTTACCAACCCTCCACTATCAACCCCTCCACAACTTAATCCACAAAACCTTTGCAAGAGAACGTCGTTGGAGCCTTTTGGCTTGGAGCCCTTCGCCGTGCGAGCGGAGAGCGCACAGCATGTAACACGCGCGCACGGTCTCTCCCGCTCGTCGTTCGACACGGCGCAAAACAGAACCGAACCGTGCTGGCCTCGCTCGGGCAGGCGACAGTTTCGAAACGGTGCCGTACGCAGTCACATCGGACATTGCTGCTGCCCACTTCCCACTGGTGGATTCGCCGTTGTAGGTAACACAACCCCGGGTTCGACGACTCTGCTAAACGCCAGCCCAGCGGCGACGGCTGCTGAAGGGTTTCTGCTCAATCCCTTCGCGGTGGGGGGTGTACTGAGGTTGTTTGCTTGTGGATGTGTTGTGTGAAGGTGGTCCCGGTCGGTTCTACCCCGAATCCCCGGTGTCGTAAGGTGTCGATGCTGTTCTGCAAGCGTTGAAGGGAGCGAGAAGCGGGTCGGGGTGCGGTGCAAAGCCGTGCACAACGGTTTAGAGGTGATCGAACGAAATCGAACAAGCGCTGGTCTCGGTCTGGTGCAATCGATAGTATCATTCGCACCACCACCAAGCGTGAGTCATCGTTAGAATCAGTGTCCAACAGAATTCGGGATCTACTGGAGCGAAAACAGGAAAGAAAGAACTGTGCTATAGGGGAACATTCTTGCTATGAATCCTGGAACCTTCGCAACGTAAGCCAGACTTCAATAAGCTCCACCAAGCACAATAACAAGTGTCTAACACAACGGGAAGCCTGCAAGGTAGAGTGGTTGCTCCAACCAAGCATCCTTCCCAATGCCTTCATTCCACCAGGGCAAAGTGTGGTAGGCATTCTGACTTCTGAAGAATTTCCATGACAGTTTTCCGCAGTGTACGAGTGGATGTGGGTGTGTGTGTGTATGAGATATTACGGATGCGATGTAAAAAACTGTTCCGAGTTCCGTGTGTATGCCCTAAGGTCGCGTAGTGTACAACCACACACACACACACACACTCAAATACACACGCTCACACAATCGAATCGATCGGTGGAGGATGAATCATCCCCTGTGTTGGGAAAACTGAAGCACCCCTTCTACCTTCTGCCGGACATTGCGCCATCGTGTGAAAGCCCCATCGAGTGTGTGTGTGTGTGTCCGTCTCTTACTCAGGGTGTGTGTGTGTGTGCGTGTAGGGAAGAGGGGTTGGTGAGGGTTCAATTTTTTGGCGTGCGTGCGCAAATGTGTAGAAATGGAAAACTCCTTCTCGTGTGTGGATGAGAGGGGGATATTGCGCAGCTGAGCGGACACACAATGAGCAGGCTCTCTGTGCGGGGCGTGTGTGTGTGTGTGTGATGAGCCTGCTGCTCCTGTGTGTGTGTGTGTGTATGTGCCAAATGAAGCGAGAGAGAACGAAAATATGACCATCGGAAAACGGGAGAGATTGAACAGCAGTGGGGGAGGGGGGAGGAAGAGTGAGAAAATCCTTTGCGAGTGTGTGCTTGTTTTTTTTGTGTATGTGTATCACCAATAGGTACTGTTTTGGGGCTGGCAAAGGATACTAAAAATCCCTTGCTACCACCTTCCACCCGCCCCCACCCTACGACAGAAGCGCTAGAGTTCCCACAATTTGGTGAATCTTCGTGAACGAGAGGGTTGGGAGGGAGAAAAAAAATGCTGAAAGGATTTAAGTAATCGGACGACCCAAATCGACGGACTCTGCCCGATTAGGGACGATTGTTTTTAGGCACTGATTCGCACCAGTTGGTTCGATTATGAACCCTGTTCGTCCTTTTTGGATGGCGCAGTGTTCGATGTAATGTTCGATCGATCAACGGGGAAGGTTGAACGGTATCGAAAACGCAGCGAAATTGAAGTGTACTAACGAAATAGGGAATATTTAGCTTCAACAGCATGGTGTACGAAATCTTGTTCATGTGTGTGTGTGTAGGGAAGGACAAAGAGAGAGAGAGAGAGCGAGAGAGAGAGAAAGAGAGAGAGAAAGATAAAGAGAGCATTGGATTGGATGCAACCAATAAACCGAAAACAAGGGGATTAGGACATTCGATTACAGACGAACGTGTAGGAACAGATTTTCTGGAATGCTTTTGCTCCAACTATTCAAGTGTTCGGTTAAAAAGGCTAATGGGATGCGATGCGATACCAGTGAATGTTTGGTGTGGCTGTGGCTACATTTGAAGTTTGGAAAAAAAAAACTTGTTGAAATTTGACGTCCAAAAAGTTTTTGAACTTTGACGTCCAATCCAATGGAACGCATTACACCGGTGACATCTAGTGGAACAGACGATTGACATTGGCTGGGAATATTTTCTTTACAGCAATACCATCTTCATTGTCCTTCACTTTTTTTTTGTTTATTGTTCCATTGTTACAGGTGAAAAGATTAAATAGCAGTGAGTGTTTACCTAGTGTAATCGCACTAGTGCCGTCCCCCTCCTTAGGTGTGTCGTGCATTAGCGTGCATCCCCCCACCCGTTGCCATTGTGCAGCGTGTGCTTTACGTTGTGAAGCTGTCGTGACGCTATCGGTGGTGCTACATTCAAAGGTGAAACAGTGAAACGTGTGTGACAAAAGAAAAACAAAACCAATCCAAAGCAAACCCCCCCCCCCAGCAGCTGCTTGGTAGAGCTGCCCAAGGATAAACCAAGTGTTTGGTGCAAAGTTTGCTACTTGCGGGTAGTTACCGTCGCTTTGGGTGAACGTTGAAAGCAGCTTGCAGCAGCTATGGCGGTTTCGGTGTGGCCCGTGGCGTTTGCCTTCGCCCTGGTGGCACTCTGCTCCACGCACTCGGCTCAGGTAAGAAGCGGCGCAGGCTAGGCTTTAAGTCAAGCAAAGGTTCCAGCTAATCTCGTGGTCAGGTTTCACTGACAGCGTGGTGATAACGTCGGCGGCGGTAGTCTACTAGCCATTCCAGCAAAGCCAGCTATTGATTCCTGCCACGGCGGCGGTACCAAACACACGCTTTCGCAGCCCTGTTGTTTGTCAAGTCTATCGAAGGTACTTACAGTGACCTTACCAGTGGCCTTCCCGCAGTCTGTCATCGCCCGCTCGCCCTGAACACGGCGCAGAAGGTCTGCACGCAAGGAGCTCGCATCGCATAAGCCTCCCGAAGCGTCTCGTGTTTCAAACTCCTCGCCAAAAAAAAAAAAAACCAACGGGGTTGAAATGTCAACCTATGGCTTTTTTAATGCACTCTTGATTGCATTTTGTGTCTCCCCCTTTTCTAACCCTCGCTGGATTACTTTGGGCGTTTCCGCTACCTTCAACTTGACCGGAGGGTTAGGTAGGGTTTGCAAAAAAACAAAAACTTCTTGCCCGACGAAAGTGGTCAGGAAATTAGATTCCACCCTTCGGTTTGAAAAGGGATAAGATTACCTTGAGGAAACCTTTGTAGTGTGTGGCACGCGAACCCGGAACCTGACCCCACTGGACTGTGCTGGCCGGGCTGAAAAGTGATTCTAATAATTGCTGCCAGCGGTAGAACGGTTTGCGGAGGTTCCTGGGGCCGGTACGTCCTTCGGGGCGTATATTTTTAGTTAACAGGGGTCTTCATTACTGTTTCATCGCTGGTGCGCTGCGGTCCGGATTGACGATAGTTTGGCCGCTCTCTCTCTCTTTTCAAACATCGTGTAGGTGCAGGTACTGTTGGAAAAGGTACAACGGTAATGGAAACGTTTGCTTAGTGGACTTGCTCAAGAAAATCAATAGCAAAGGGGAACATTTTCTTCGTCGGGTGTTCTGTCGCAAGAGGGACGGCACCACCGAAGCAAGAAAACTAAAGCGCCCAGTGGCCCAGCGAAACAGAAGAACATACACACACACACACACTCACGGTGAGTGTATGTTTACATGCGATTTTCCGTTTTGCCAGGTGGAAAACTGTACACCGACCGTTGCAGATGTACCGTTCCAGGCGCGTTGTTTATTCTTCGACAAGGACTTGACGGTCGAAACACACAAACCGACAAAAAGTCGGGAGTAGGTAGATATTCAGGAACAGGCAGTGGAAACCCCATCTGCAGCACACATACAGTGGCACCGGTTTCACACATTTCGCACCGCTGCTGGAAAATGGAAAATGCCACGCCGGGCACAGGCAACGCAGGTCTGGCCCCCTTTTCACCCACCGAAGCCAATTGTCCTGCGCAAAAAGAATTTCGGAATTGGACCTGTCCTCGGGGCGCTGTGCAGCATGCCTGACTCTTCCTCCCTTTTTTGTGTTTTACGTCTTACGGGCAGCTGTTCAACGCCTCCACACATACCCAACGCGTTGGGTCGGCCGGCGGTGGTGAAGGTGGCGTCCTGGAGACGCGTGTCACAAACTCTGACACATCCCGTTCCCCCTGACGCCTGGCACAAGCGTGGTCGTGGGAACGGTTTGACGAAGGATTGGCTCTCCCATGTTCCCCCTTCCTCCCCTTCCACTCCCCCCCCCCCTTTCGGAGGGTGGTGTTACTTGGGACGCGTCAAGACGCGACTGTGTGTGTGTGTGTGTGTGTGTGCTGCTACCTTCAGCTCGAGTGACGAAGGATTTTAATATGCAGAGCATGAGTCATGGGCGCGTTTTGGCAGCATTCTTGCTTCCCCTAGCTTGGCATATATGAAACCGTGTTGGTTCGTGAACCGAACGCGTTATCCTTGTTTTTTGTTTTGCTTTGTGAAACGCAAAATGGAACAAAAAGTGACCAGGCTCCCAGGCTCCCGAACAGTTTCGCCCTCATGGTCCCGTGTACGGCGGGGACAGAAATGTGTACTTGAGCAAACGCTGCTTGTTTAAACAGCCAAGTAGGGTTGGATGTGTTTCGCTCTTCTTCATTCCTGTGACATTTTCCCACGCCAATGTTTCCCTTCGTTTTTCGATTGAATGACATAAAAAAGATGACTTAGAAGTTGAGCGCTTTTGTGTGTTGTACGCCTAAAACGGGAAAGCATGCTTTTACAGATGCCATTTTAGCGTGATGGGGTGGGCGTACTGCGAAGGACGCACGAAACAAATTGATTTAAGAAATTGATTAGAAGGATCGTACGGCTAAAGAATAGGGAACGTGAAATTGATGAAAGAAAAAGGCCGGTAGATGCTCATCGATGTATCTCTTTGGAGTCGAATATCAGGATAACCTCAGGATCAGTGTTATATATTTTGCTGTGTGTTTTTTCTTTTCTTTTTCTGAAGTTTGAAAAAAAAAACTTGTTAAAGAAAATTACTAATACCATTTGAATTGCTTTATGTGTGCTAAATTTTCGTAAATATCCTCAAAAAACAGCAACCTTTTAACTTAATCGATTGAAAACGAACGCCTCCAGAGCTTCGCACGTTCCAGTGGACAATGAAAAATCAATTACAATTTTAGCGAAAAACGAGGAAGCCAAATGAGACGAAAACAAGGGTCCCTCCCCGTGTAGTGATCGGGTTTCAGCTGGTAGCAAACGAAAGGAAACTTTACGCAAGTTGACCTGTTTTTTCCCCGTCCATTGCTGGAATCATTCGCAAAACCCCGCGTTACTAACTTTTTGCGAAACATCGAAAGTTAAGCGAAGAAAACAGCGAAGCCGCCTCACAGAACGGCCCTTTTCTTAATTCGCCAGGGATGTCCCGGAGAGGGAAAGGTAGGAAGGTGTAGGATCACCCTCAATTTAGGCCCGTCTCACGTTTTCGCCGTTTGTAAAGCGGAAGTCATTTGACAGCGCCCATTACGCCGGAAGGAAAGAACCGGGCGCAAGAAGTTTGGGCGATAGCATTGCGGACTAGCTTCTGCTTTCCCTCCTACCAGCGATCCTCTACCTTTTTTGTCAGCCCTTTGCCCCACATCGATAAGGTTTCCATCCCCTCGAGCCGTCCGAAATGTTCCATATTCCGTGCCATTTCCTACGGGGTTGCGTTTTACCATCGCTAGCAGTTGATTCATTTCAATGGCGTTGATAATGACGCCGTCGACCGTCTTCTTGGGGAAGGGTAAGCGTTTAGAAGGGAGCCGGGCAGGACGGGTAGCGCGCTAATACCGCGCAATAATGAGGAAAAACTGCGTCGAACGGGGCAAAAATGATAAAAAAAAACAGCTCACCGCTGGGGAGACACGGAACAGCGACCAAAGCGTGCGTACGAGTGCTTCATCACCATTTTCAACCCTAATTTTATCGAAGCAAAACTGTCCCTCTGAATAAATTAAAATCTGTCACGTGATATTACGGGGACGCCGGGTCCACTGGGGGAGGCGATATCGGATGGACGTGGCTCGGGAAAAAGTTGCACGAACTAAGAGGGCAACAAAACAAAAAAACAGAAATAAGTAAATAGCTGCCCAGAGGGCAGAGCGGTTCGCGACACTGCTAGCTTCGACAGCAGAACGGACGCGGACACCTTGTAACGCACCGTGACAAGAACAAGGACATCGTGGCGAAGGTGATACAAAGCAGAATACACACACAGTGCAGGACGGGTACGGGGGCGGGTTGAGTGAGCTTTATAATTTAGTTAAAACTGGATAAAAGGACACAAAACCCGTTGCCGGTCCTTTGTTTCTACCAGCGCGCTTTTTGCTCCGACATGCTGTGTTGCGCCATTTTCCCAGCAAAACGCTTTCTTTTCCCATAAGAAGTGGCAAGCAAGCGCCGCTGGGGCCAAGTGACCTCCTTCGACGGGTCTCCATTAGGGTCGGGGCGTTGTTGTGAAGGTTGTGAAGCACCAGAAAAAAATGCTTACACCTCGAGGGCTTTCGAGCGCTGTTGCAGGCGAAACAAAAAAAAACGGAACGTCCAGCAGAACTTTGTCGGTCATTTTATCCTTTCGGACGCTCACGCCGTACCGTTGGGGAGCGTCCGTTAGCGAGCGTTGGCGCACTTACTGTTTGGGTCCGGCAGGACATCGATCGATCGACGGTGTGTGTCGAAGTTGAAATGAAAGTAAAAATAGCTGCTACTTTACGTGCTAGCGTTATGGTTGATAGAGTGCTCGTTTGAAGCGCTCGGAGATGGAAAACGAAAAGTTTTAGAATTTTCCATTTGCTTCCTTTTATTTTTAGAGCCTCCCCCCCAAAACAATGTTTTACATTGCTGTTTTGGGTTTATTTTTTTTTTATTTTTCAATTGATACAGAAATGGATTCTCTGTATTTGTGCGTTTCTCTGCACGGGAAAAAGGGCTTGCATGATTTGCTTTTTCATTAACAGAGCCGTGAACTTCCATCCGCGCAAACTCAAAATTTCTGTTGAAAGTGATAGAAATCTAATCAGCTTTTATTACATAAAATATCTATGTATTCAATAAGGCTTAAGCGAGATATAGGACCGTGTGTTAAAATACAGTAAAAATCCTATTCAAAAGGGTGAAATATAAATTTCCTCGAACTAAAAATGATTCCACCACTTTCAACCGGCTCAGCTTGGTTCGCGGAATGTTTGACGCGCATTTCCGAAGAAACAGGCGTCAGAGCGTATTTTTTGCTTTCACAAACATATTCCAATGAAACGCCTTTTATCCTTTGTAGCGATTGCTGCCGACTTGAAATAAATGGCAAACGAACGCTACTGAGAGGAAACGCCCGGATTGTTCCTGTATCCCGGCGGTTGGTTTTTGGGAAAATATGTTTCAAGGTGGTGAAGCCTTGCCTCAAGGTGCTGTTATAAATGGGCTTCTTAATTAAGAATACAATACAGCACACAACGGGCGAGGGTGTAGAAGGGTAGAGTTCTAGAAGGGTGAAGTAACGCATTCCGAGAAGTTTGAACACGTTCCCTTACCAGACTAATGTAAGGATTTGCAAAACTATATTTTGTAAAGGAGTCTTTGTTTTACTAACAACTGCTGCTACGAATGCAGATAAGCGTTTGCTTTTTTCCGGGTCAAACTCCCATTCGCTGTGGATGGACCGTAGTATGAAGCCGAAGATGTCCTTTGCTGGTTTGGAGCACCTTCAACACCCCCCCCCCCCCCCCTTCACTCACCCAAGCGCCAGCGCTAAAGAAAGGAAACGAAAATCCCATTAGGACGGGTTAATGTGGAAGACGCATGCCTCGAAGGGACGGTTACAGCGCAACGGACGCGATATTCGACCAGCTTGGCATCGGTCCCCGGCACCGATGCCGCGGGAAAGCGGGACGAGCGAATTTTCCTTTATTATATGAAACCATTATGACATTTTCCGGAATGGCACGGGCCGCTCACATCTTCGTCCCAAGCTTTACACAATCTTCACCAGCAGTATGTGTCCCGCGTTCCGGGATATAGCGAAAAGATAAGAGCAAACTCCGGTACCCCCCCAAAAAAAAAAAAAAAAAACTAAAGCGCCAAAAAGGGAATGGATTTAGGTAGGTAGGTAGGGGAGAGCAGGGAAAAGGCGTGATACTTAATATAGAGGTACCATTCCGCATTACGACGAAATGAAATTACCTACTCGGCGTATCTCGCAAGCGTTGGAAGTGCGTGGATAACGCTCCGCTCGCAGACGAAACTCGGTAAGGATCTGGCAAGGAGTGGTGGGACAGGGCGGCAGTGCGGCCATTTCTGACACTTACTCGTTTCATTGCCGATTGGTCGTAAAGCTCCGCAGCCTTACCTCTTTGTGTGTGAGTTCGGGGAGCAACATATTTGCATAACAGCGAGCGGTGTATTTCAAAACACACCAACCAAGCTAGGGTATGTGTGCGTGTATGAGGCAAATTCTCACGGCCTAGGCGCCTTACACGTTCACTTTAACCGCGCGTTCGCCACCGATGAGCGTGCACATTCTAGCGAATCTACTCCCCTCCAAGATGCCTTGGCACGATGTCTCCAATGTTTAGCTGGGGCTACACAGAGCCTTCACACACCGCACGACAGCTCGACAATGTCAACCAGCGGCTTTCCCGCGACACTTTCCCCGTGTTGGGGCGTACGTAATGAATCCCATTTGCTGCGATATCCTCCTTCCAGCAGCATCCGCACTGAAACGCTTCCACCCCGATTGCTCGGGCGCTATATTAATTCCAACCTTTCCCGGCCCTCATCGACGCTGTGCGTACGGCCGGGGTGACTAGGCGTTGACTACAGTTTTCCCCTGGCGGCAGCAGCACACTTCAAACCGAAAAACAAATTGCCGAGTCAAGAACTAAGCAAACTCAAACAATAACTTGCTTTATAATCTGTTCTAGCGGCGGCAGCGGTGGCGGCGGCAACGCTCGGCCGTAAAGTGAATTCTCGGTCACGATGAAATTTAAGGCACTTCTGAGCCTTTGCCCTTGCTCCCGGGCGGAAAAGGCATACCCATTTTCCGGCACGGGGAACGAGAGCTGGTACCAGAAGAGGAGAAAAAAAAAACAAAGTTCAAAGAACTAAATTAAACATGACCCCGTCCCGCTCGGTTGGGCGATGTCAATCAGTGGGGGACACTGAAGCGAAACAACAGCGTTCCCATAGTGTACTTGAGGGAATTGTATTTCGCCTGGCCCTTCGCCTGAAGGATAGCTTGCGCATCTTCGAGCGATGTAAAAAGGACACTCGCAATCGGAATGAAACAAATGGTAGTAGTTTCTACCTTCTCTGCAGAGCGTGCCGGTGAATGGAAAGTTGATGGGGTCACCGAAAATGGTTTTTTTGCCTTTTTACAATCGCACTCGCTCCACGACAACTTGACATCAAAACCCTGACAGGTCGATGTCAACGATTCAATTAATAATGTCTGTCTCGATTGGTGCAAAGATTTTCCGCTGAAAATTCACACGAACCGGGGGAAGCGATCGATCTTCCGGGGTTTGTCTTTCCCTTGCCGTCTCGCCATTCCGACTTACTGGAAGCCATCTTTGAGCAAAGGAAAATTAAGCTAACTTTAGCTGGTGTTGTAAGAAGGCAACCGGAAACCATGATGGGCCAAAAACCTCCATTTGCATCATTAGTGAGTGTCTGGTAGTGGCTTGTTTGAGCGATGTGCGTCATTTTTTTTTCTGTGTGGTTTTCGTCGATGCCACACTCTTCACGAACCATTAACCGTGCACAATGATGGGCAAAAGGAGACGATGCCACAGTAAGCACCGAGAGAAGCAACCACAGAAAAAAGCACACAAATCGATTTCTGTTTTGTGAGGGCGATAGAAGCTAATTTTTCAAAACTGGATGTCCGGAACTGATTACCAGCAGCGTGGACTGACGATAACAGACGTCTCGAGAGGGGACGCTAGGTGGGCTAGGTGGGCCTAACACAGCATAAGGCAGCAACTTTACGGCTGAATGGTTTCTACCGGGTGTCAGCCCAGACCAGGCTCATTAAGAACTACCGTAGCCGGGACGGCCGGCCATCGCCGAAATCGAAACGAAATGATGTGGATTTAATGGTTCCGATAATCGATATTTGCATCGTGAATCGGCAAACACATTTATCGTGTCTCGATTCTTTCCACTGCTCTTCTGCTCTTTCTATATCACTTGTCCTTGTCTTTGGAGCGAAAACGCTCGTCGCTGACCGTTGATCGCTGTAGCCGGCTTTAGTGTGTGGGCGATTTGCAAACATTTACAATTTTCCGACCCGCGTTCGGTAAACATCTCATTTTCCACCATCCCTTTGGAGCCTTCACAGTATACCTTGAAACTGCACGAACGCAATCGATTGTAAAATGTAATACAAATACGCTTCACATCGAACGCTACCCAAGGGCACGGCACGTGCTACCAGGCATCTTTGAAGAAGGAAAACCAGAATGACATCGCTGGCGGAAAATCGGTCTTTGTACGGTCGCGAAGAAAAATTGTTCACTGCCCACCCTCTGCCCACCCACCGACTTTGTGTGTATGTGTGGGCGTTGATAAAATCTTTTTCTCACCCACGCCTCCCGCCTTTTTCCCGCCCACCGGGGACACAGGGCACAGGGCTTAAAAAGCCACAAAGTTTACGACCTTGGAGGGCGCACCGTCGATTCCTACACGCGCGGCCTAAAGCACCACAGCGCACCGGAAAAGCATCATCGATCTCGACCGAGCCATCGTTCCCCGTGGGTCGCGTTTTGCGATTCGTTACGCGTACTGCGTATATACGCGCGAGGGCGCGCGTGTGAGAAGCGTAACAGCGAGCAAAAAAAAAAGCGTATCTCTTGAATTCCCTAAAGTGGCTTTTTCCGTGCGTTTCCGACCGCCGTTTGCCGCGCTAAGAAGCTTTCCCCCGCTGGGCCCCGCGGCAAAAAAGGGTTGCCAGGCCAAGGCAAAGAATGAAGGTTTGCAGCGGCTCGTGTCACTCCTCTCTGTCTCTCTCTCTCTCTCTCTCTCTCTCTCACTATCACTCGCTTTTCCCACCGTTAGCTCAGCTAAGCAGAAAATGATCGCTTTTCTACGCATCATGTCCGCATCATCGTCTTTGCTCGTCACAATTTCCGCCACCTGCAAGACTCCTCCGTGTGTGTGTGTGTGTGTGTGTGTGTGTGTGTGCGTTTTGTGTAAATTCGTGGGACTGTGCGGGGGTAGGTATCGCACACATCGCGCATACACCACCGGGTGAGAAGATAAAACGTTTTCCTAAGCGAAGGCGGAATCCTTTCATCTTGCTGCTTTTTCCCATTTTCCCATTGGTAGCAGTCGTCGTTCGCTTCCCCGAGGAAAAGGGCAAAAGCTTTCGGCAGCTTATTATGGGAGGCTCATTTTTTACACGTCAACGATTCCCCCCACCTCCTGCCCCCTTTGCGATGCGTGGATGGGGCCGATAGGGAATGGGACTTTTTTAACCGGAGCCTTTTTTATTATTTCTCACTTACACCCGGTCCCGAGGCCGACAGGGATGAATGTGCCGCTCTGGTTGCATACATTCCGGCGGATGTTTTGTTTGCGTATTGAGAGTGGCGTATATCGTGTTTTCCTCCGAAATTCTTATTGTTCGTTGGAAGGGATATCACTTTATTCGTTAGCTAGGTGGAAAATATGATGAGAAATTTCTTCCTTTTCTGGTAGAGCAAGGCAATTATAAGCCTCAGATTGAACAAGCATATATAGTTGTCAATGTCTTTCGCTTGGTTGTTTTCTTGTTCACCACTCAAATAAAAACAAAACACTGGTTTCCATGGTAGCAAGATGTTAGATGGAGATTGTAGCTTGACCCAAATCGCTAAAAAAGAATATGCTGCTGCTGCTATATCCACACAGAAGCACTGTATTGCGCAACGTTGCCAATATAGACGTCACCCTCATTTCTATCCTTACCTTTCTAACGCTCCTCTACGGTGGCACGGTATCCAGCACGGATGTCACGCAAACGGGAGCATAATCCTTTCACCGCTATTCTATCTTTTTCCGCTATTTTTTTTTTCTCTATTTTATCATTTCCCCCAAGATTTATGTGCCTTTTGCTGTGGCTTCGGTAAACGGTTGAAAACCTTAGAAAACATCACGGATAACTGCTCCGGATCGGTGACTGCTGGGAACCATAATGGGGAAAGCAGAGCGGCAGTACGAGCTGATGAAAAGACTTCGCGGACGGCACCACTTTCCTTCGCCCCTCCCCAAGCACCCGGATGGCAACGCTGGCAAAGTTAATGCTCGCACAGTAATTTGCTCGCCCGGCAATGGGTTCGGCTTCGCCTGGTTGAGTCAAAGATGGACGAGTTTTTAATTAAAACATGCCAACGCTGCCGAAAAGGATTTGCTCCATCGATGTCTTATCGGATCGCGGTTGAGTTTTCCGTCTTTTTTTTTTAGCGTTTTTTGTGCTCTGCAAAGCTGCCACCTACCTGGCTCTGCCTGAGCTGGTTGCACTCAACCGTGAAAAGAAACGCTGGAGCACGCTTTCTTTCGATTGCGTTGCCTTCAATATGGTATTTCTGCCCTATCTTGATTGCTTCTGAGCTGTGTGTACGGCAGCTGAACGGCTTTAAAACGCCCTTTGTAGATGGATGAACTCATTGCAAATGTAGCAATACTGAAATTCTTTATCCAATGTGCACCAACCTTAAGCTTCCCATCTTGGGGATAGTGAAACAGAAGTACGGCGTCGTCCTTCGTTGAATTAATTACTATCGTCACCATCTGCCATCCGCAGCCCGACGTTGTTGTTCGTGTTTTTTATCATATTTGGTCAACATTTGCAAGACGGCAAAAACCGGCAACAACGAGCAACCGAAAACCAGACCCGTGTACACACAGTCTAGCGACATCTGGGGGTAATGGCCCTTCGGACTGCAAACGTTGCTGGCTGCCCATGACCGCACAACATTCCAGCAGTCACAAATAATGACACAAGCAGAGAACATGCAAAAGTGCCATTACAGAATTAAAAGTCAACGCTCGAGAGATAGTGACACAGCTGGCACATCACTCCGGAGGCTTTTACTGAACCTCTTCGCACGGAGCTTAACACTCAAGATGATTAGTTGTGGCGAAGCTGGCACATCACCCGAACAGACACCTTGTTTTTGCTGCCAACGGTACACTCTCAACCGTGCGCTTCTTGAGTCAGCGAACAAACGGCTAAGATACATTGTGTTAATCGCAAATGTAAATCAAAAGCTGCTACTGTTACTGAAGTGCAGGAGTAACTAACAGTGTTTCTTTTCCAACAGTTCGCTTCTTGGCTGTCATTAAGCATCTCGGCACGGCGAACCACCAAAATGGGGTGATTAGTGCTAATTAATCAGAATTGCTGCCCACAACGAGCGAGTGGAGCACACTGTGCATCGAACGGCATGATTGATTTATTTTCTTTGTCCTTTCAAAGCCGCTTGCCCGCGGACCGGGCACGACGGGCAAGACGGGTGGGAAATGGTTGATTGTGTGCGCTAATGCCGGTATTGTGCAATCACCGGCCGCCCGGCGGGTCGATAACCACCCGTTCCAAAAGGACATCTTTATCCGCCTAATGATACCGAAATTTGAATCTGAACAGCGTCACTTCCACCCGCAGTGCTGCTGCCGAGATCTTGTTTACCGTAAAAGTTAAGCATGGCTGGGGAAAGTGATCGTACGGCGATTAGTTCGAAGGGCCTTCAGCCTTCCATCTTCAACCCCCCTCCCCCCTCAGCCCAGATACCTTTCCCTTGATATTTGTTTTCAATTAATCCTTGATCTTCCGGGCACTAATAGGCGGCGGCAGTAGGGGAGCAGGCCGCACCTGTAACGAAACGGTCTGCCTGACGCAAAGGGATAGAAGCGAATGCTTTGTGCCGCCTGAATGTTTAATGAATCCCGCATCCGCATTAGCATATTTAGTGGGGTGAGACGACGGCCTGGACCACTCCTGGACGTCCATTCTGCCTCCCACCAAACCCGAAACCATCCACTGCAGTCCGCTGTCATGTTTTCTTTTCTTGGGCTTTCCATTTTCCAGGCTGCCTCGCCGCGATGGGAACCACAGATTTCGGTGCTGTGCGAGGCCGGCCAGACGTACCATCCGCAGTTCCTGTCGGAGGAGGGCCGATGGACAACGGACCTGAGCATCAAGGTGCCCGGCTCGACCTGTCTCCGTGACAAGATGGATCTGCTGGACTACTGCAAGAAGGTAAGTAGAGGACGATTAGCATTGACATGGTGTCGCAAAAGATGGTGGCCGAGCATCTGTCCTAATGTTTAAGAAAGTTGTGCTAAATTCTGAAATTGAGTTACGCAGCAAAATGTGTTACTGTATAAAAGAGCGAAGGCATCTTGCGTGATAGATATCCATTAGCAATTCAATCCCTTGCGTCCGTCCATCTTCAACATCCGTGCCGCTTTAAATGTGTCGATTGTAGATTGTTTACCAATGTCAACGATGCCAAGCGCTCACGAAATGCCCTCTGGGAGTGTTGACTACCAGGCCATGCTCTTACCTCGCACAGCGTCAAGCACCGTCTGTTTGAAGCCCTAACGAGCGGCTCCGAAAGCTCCCGCTTCAAAGGAGCCACTTGAGCCTTGGGCAATAAATACCACCCGGATTCCATTGCTCCCCTCCTCTCGACGTTGAGCACGGACCATGTCCTTTTTACCTGTGCCCGGGCTAGCACGATTCGTTCCCGTCCAGTATCCGTATCGCCGCAGCGACCGACCGAGATAGCTTTACAGCAGGGGAGTAATTAGATTTTTCAATTTACCATTCAACTGCAAACGACGGTACAAACGGTACGGCTAAACGTGCGCGAGTACGCTACAGTGTCTTGCTCCGAGCTTCCTCTGATTATTAGGTTACAGCGAGGCGGCAGGAAAACGTTAGAGCGATTCCCAGAGCCAATGAAATTGCAATTCTCGCCCACCGCCGGGTACGGATGGCCTTTTACCGTAACCTTTTCCTCCCGTTTGCATACGGTGCACGGCTTCAAACATTGAAGATTGGAGAAGAGTCTTCATACACAAATGTGCCTCCGAAAGCGATTCTGTTGGCGTTCGATTCACATTCCACGGGCACGGATAGCTGTTTCTGTTCGGTTTCGCTCGCTTCAGATGCTACATCCTGCAGCCACTCCGGATATCAGATGTACAACGGTTGGGCCAACCGGACCGGAGTGGCAGCTGTAATGCTGTTGTGTCGTTGCTCGTAATGAATTACATGATGCAGATGTCATAAATGTCAATTATGTTGCATTGAGAATCTGCTGCAACGTGGCAATGATAATCGAGTACATATGAACAGTGCGATAGTGCTGAATCGTTGCCGATGGTAGATTATTTTAAAAAAAAATACATTGCAGATATGAGGAGAAGCTCATAAATTTACATAAACCCTTATCCTGGCAGTAACTTTCCCTTCTTTGCTTGGCTTTTCAAACAACAACAAAAATACATTAGCATCATTCGATTTCCTCTGAAACTCTGATCAAAGTATTTCTTCGTTGCCTAGACAACACCCGGAGAGCAACCGTCATTTCTAGTTTCCAGTTGAAAAGTTCTATGCTATCCTTCGAGAAACTCTATTAAAATCAGATTTCGAAGCAAAAGTACTCAATTGAGCAATCAAATAAATAATATCGTCTCCCGGGGCAGACAGGCAGACAAAACGCTTTGTGAAGCAATTTCCACCAACCGGTCGAACCGATTTATTTACGTTTCCGTTTTACGCGCTCATCTATCAGGCATCGTTGAATTTATTTTCTGTTTTGCGTTTTTTTTTTCGGTTGCTGGTCAACAGTCTCTCAAGCGGCTGCTGCCTTAATTGCTTTCCGAGGGGGTTGGTCGATTTCTTTTTCTGCTCCTTCCCCTGTCCCCCCTCCCCACCGGTGAAGAATTCAAATAAATTAAGAGGAAAGCTAACACCCCCAACCGGCCCCCACCCACCGGGAAAAAGAAGCAAGTCTTCCAGCCTGCACGGAGCGCCTCCAGTTTAGGTGCTGATTGTGGCGGACCAGCTTCACCGGGAGGCCACACCAAACCAAATACAACACCTCGTCCGGTTTGTGTTGGCACACCTTCGGCTTCGTAAGATGCTGGCAGAAAAATAGGGTTTGAAAAAGCGACGTGCTAGAGCACGCCTGCGAAGGTATTTCCAATCTTTTCCCTCGAGGTGGTCGGTTTTTCCTTCGCGTTTTGCAACATCCACTATTTGCTGAGCAGTTTGGTGATGAGAAGTTGCTATTTGCTGTACCTTTTATTTTCTTCCGACCAGCGCCGTGCACCTCGATTTTCCGGCCAGCATGTGGCACTGGTGCACGGAAGCATAAGCATAATGACTGGCTGGGTGCTATCGTTGCAAAAGCGCGAGCGAAAATATCGAACGACACCCACCTGCACTCTGCCGTAGCCAGGAAAATGCAGTGCTGTGGGTTTTCTTTCTTCGACTTTTTTTTCCCCTTGCTGTTGGAAGATGTGATTTTTTGCCAACCGTTACCAACGTGAGTCCGTACCAGAAGTTTTCATCTCCACTGCACTGAAGAAGCTTACGATTTGCCATTCCACCGAGAGTGGTGCGAACGGTAGGGCAGCAGGATTGGGTGTTTCCAATTCAAAACCCCATCTTGTGACCTAAGAGGAAAAGTCTTAACTATGCCAGAGTATGCCATCGTGGCGTGATGAAAATGTTGCGGTCGGTGATGCTTAACGGGATGCAACCTTTTATATTCTCCATCTACTCCGTAACACATCACGCCATGGCCATGATTCACGCTGTGCTGCGATTGTAGATGGGTTCAGAAGACGCTTTCGAGCACATTCGACATCCCCTCGCAAGCAGACAAGTAGAGCGACGACAGTGTGAAGGTTGCCGCTTTGTTGACTTTTGCAGCATATCATTGTGCAGGGTGACCAACTGTGCATGGGAAGCGTACAATCCAGCTCGAGCAAGCGACGGAGTACTCCGTGACCACAATGCGTCAGAGATAGGGTGTTGATGCATACCCTTTCCGTTTTACTTTCCAGCTGGCGTCCCCACCGTTACCGGATCGACATTTGCCTTTTGCGGTGCACGGACCAAGCTCTGGCACGGATTCGTTACCGTTTCCGGCAAGCGAACTGCACACTGTACTGTTGTTTGGTGCTGTTCTCGGGTGCTCCGGGTGCGGTTGCAGATGTTCTGTGCCAGCACGTATTATGGTTTTGGTTGGTCTTCACTTGTAGTCTTTCTTTTCCTTCGCTGCCCTTGATGCTGCTGCTGGTTGAGCGACTGCATCAGGCAGTGAGAAACAGGAGTTTGGAGGACGAAGCAGCGGCCATGCGACCAATCTCACCTGAAGATTATTTTCTGTGCCATTTCGTTTTTCGCTTCCAGCTTATCGTATCAGCAACGTTTCGCTCTGCCACTGGGCGTGGAGAGCACCCGATCCGCTGCAATTGCTCGCAGCAAACAATCACGAGAAGGGTGGAGGCGCTCCGTGCACTGTTTGTTTCATTTCCAAGGAGCGAACCTTAGATCCTTGAGCGGTACACACAAAGCGCAAAGGCGAACGTCAAAAACCAACGGTACTAGGGACGGTGTAAAAGGGTGAGAGCTTTTGCCCGGGGCCGGGCTGGTGCTCGGAAAAGCTTGAACGTGCCAGTTCCGCCGCCCTGCCAGGCAGAACAAAAGTTTCCTCCCCGGGGTGTGCCCTCGTGACCCCCGCACTGTGCACATAAAAGAAAAGCACCGGTTGGTTCGCACTAGCCGAAAGATGGCGCCGGATGACGTGCGCCCTGGGCAGCAGCACTGTAGGCGAGTTCATTTTCCACCCGAGCTGGTCGGGAAGGAACCACCGAGGCAGAAAAGGAAAACACACATTCAAATTCACACCATCATCGTCTTAAGATGTGTGAACTCGCCGGCACCGAACAAATAGGGGACCGGTTTGCTACCGAGCCACACACACACACAAAAATGGGACCACCGGTACCACATTCTCCAAACAAAATGGTGCGCTGAAATATGCGCCCGACCCTCTGCTTGCCCGGCACATCAGGCGGCGGGGACAGACGAAATTAATGCGAGTGTGCGGATGTGGTGCACGAGATCCGGGTACAAAGGCACCGGTCTGTAGTCACATTGCTGAACATCTTTCGATTCGCCATGATATCCATTTTGCCTTTGCGTAGTGCTGCTGCTGGTGAGCTGCTGTTAAAGTCGTAACTTCTTGTGGAACACACAGACGCACAAAAGGAGCACGTTGTTCACAGCCCAAGGGCACGGGGCCGTGTGCAGCATATGCTAGGATCATCTCGTTTCGACGGGTTGCCATGTGTGTCTCGCAATAGACGAAACTTTCTGGCCGTACCCTGCGGGGAGAGCGAGCGCGGGAAAACATTCGTCGAGGAAACCCTGTTACCTTACTGGTACGCGATATGAAAAGCTCCGCTGTTCCAGCGGCGAAAGAAAAAAAGAACTCGATGTCGTAGAAAGTTTTCAACAAGCAGCAATTAATTTGAGCCCGACTATGTTCCAAACAATGTAGAAACACGGGTACTGTATAGCAATTCGATAAGAAACTTTCCGCACCCATCTGCAGAGCTTCTTTCTCATTGTTGAAAAGAATGTGTCGTCACTAGTAATGGGAATATTTCACTTTTTTTTTAATCCAGTTTCTGTACAGAAGGAAAAGTAACGCACCTAGTAGGTGCTGCGAGTTGGTTTAGTTGGAACCAACAACATGAACAGCAAAAAACCTACCCTATCTTTTTGTTTGAACCTACTTTCATCCGTTTTATATATTTTGTGTCGAAGGGCGATAACTGTCTCTGGTATATTTTGTACAAAATTGCCATCACTAGTCAGCACATATCGAGCGCTGGAAGCTCGCACGTGTCTGCAAGTATTCCCAAAGTTTCACCACCAACTGCAGCAAACACCATTTTGTGTAACGCACACATTGTGGTTCTTCGTTCCCTTACTTCGACGCTCCACACAGTCAAGAAGCGGACAAAAATACAGTGTAGACTGGAGGTGTGGAAAATTTTACATTATTACCGCCGGATAACAAGCCAAACAAGTCTACAATCGTTGAAACGACCAGCTACGCCAAGATCGCACGAATCCGGTGCGTGTTGCGTAGATACTAACCGGGGGTCCCGTCCGCCCACATCGGCCGTTTGATTTGATGATGAAATCAGCATAAAAATATGTAGATTTTCCTTATCGCGAGAGGTTGGCGCTAGCGAACAGCGAGACACTTGAACCGTTCCGTGGAGAGCACCCGACGATGATGGCGGTGTGGATGAGGTTAAGGATTACACCGCCGCCAGGGGAATGAATTCTATCGAGGGAGCTGTATTGCGATAGAAGAATGAAAAAGTTTTTCCTCGCCTTACCAGGAGGTGCTTCTTCCCTGCTCGTCGACCGATGTTCTCGATTGAGCGATTTCAATTTTGCAACTCAAGCGCACAGACAGCAGCAACGCCAAAAATTGACGCCCCAGCAAGAAATCTGCTTCCCTTTCAGCGGCACCAACGATGGCCAACCGGCAAGTGCTTCTTCATTCGACGACTCCACCGGTGAATGGCTTCGCATCTTGCCTTCACCAAGGGTGGTGGGGGTACCGCAACCGGTTTGTTGCCTTGGCGTTGAAGAGATCCTTTTGTGAGAATGTGAAAGGTAACCGAAACGTACGGGAAGAGCTTTACAGGCGAACGCGACACGTCCCCAGTCCGTTGAGGGTTAAGGATTTATTGGGATTGGGACTTCAGTACGGTGGAGAGCGATCGGAAACCCGCCGGGTTGCGATTTCACCCTGAATGGTGCGCTTTGAAATGGGTTGCAATGAGAAATAGTTCAGCCGGCATCATGCCGGAAATCCGTAGCAGGGGAGTTTGGGGTTTTGTGCCTTGTTTTTTTAAACAACTAGAATACTAATGTTACTGTAATTTTTGGAATTGATGCCTGTTTGGGGCCAACGAATGAAGAGTAATGTAACAAATTACAGCCCCGAGCGGAACGAGCTCCGTCCGATATCGTACCGGAGAGATCGAATGGTGGCTTTACCGAAGGATCATAACTGTCCCTCCATATTTCTATCCCTGTGGTGAACCACGGAAGCTGTATTCCTCCTCTTCAGCTGAATGGAGCAATAAAGAACCCCGCCTCAAAGCATACCATCCATAGATCGGTCCGCAACACGAAACGGCTGTACGTCGGTGCGCCATTGCCCGGCCCTCCCCGAAATGGACTAAATTATGAAACAACATAAAGCAACACAGTATGCAAACATAGCGACGAACCATTATTTGCCTTCCGCCTGCCCGATACAGTGCGCGCACTTTATCCGACCGACCGATCTCGGCCCGTGTTGGACACAGCGACGACCAGGACGGCGGCGACGGCGATTTCATCCTGCCCCGGGTTCACCGGCCCGACAGGATCTCCAAGGATACCCGTCGGGGGATACCCGCACCCGCAAAACCTGCCACCCCCCCCCCTCCCGCCCTAGTGGTTTTTGGCGCTACGTATTTGCACAAAAATAAACTGCGGATAAATTGGTTCGCTGCGCTTTGCTGGCGGCGACGATCCGCTCCGGGCCCTGTGTCATTGAATTTTCATTACGAAGCAGTATTTCTGAGACACGCTGTGGTGTGAGATGGGGCAGTGAAAATCATGCGACAAAACCGGCATTATATTGTGTATGCCGTCGTCGGGCAACTCCCCAGCCGATTTTGGCATGCATAATAATAACTCAAGCACAAGCACCGACGATAAACCGACGACGACCGAGCGGCGCGATCCTGCAGCCACACACATTGGTCCCGCAGCGCAGGAAAGCGAGTGGAAACGAGTGCACAGAAAGCTGAATGTTGGTCGGGAAGCTTCGTTGTGGATGGGGACGGTATTGTCCTGAAGAGTTTGGCTTAAATCACGATAGCGGTACTTGAGGCCTCAGTCATATTTCTCCCATACCGTCCCAAGCTGGATGTGATTAACGCACATAATCATCGTCATGGCCAGAGCAAGCAAACATTACTTTTGCAGGATAATGATCGGGGGCTGTCCCGGAGGTTTATCTGGCCAGCAGATAAGACTGCTTTGGCTGCGGTGACAATTACAGCGGAACACTTTCACCATTAACGATGCTCGAATCCTGACTTTTACGAGCCCCATCTTTTGTCTGCACTGCTTCCTTCAAAGGGGGGGCGCGCGTGTACATTATGCGGTTTTCCGGAAGATTGCATCACAACTCATGCTCATGCCGCCAAAAGCCACCGGGTTGGCAAAAGTACTGCATCGTTACGCAGTACCGCTGGTTCCTTGGTCCCGACTGCTGCTGCTACACCGTTGCCAATCGGCTCTGAAGCCCTTGGTGGGCCCGCTTGGTTAGGAGGTTACAGGATACATCATTTCCGGTGCTGCTCCAGCAATCCGGGAGCGGCAATCGAGTGGGCAAAATATTGCCATCGAGTACTGCGCCCGGACGAACGTTGCACCAGCAGCAGTACGCCTTTTGTACGACCGGAAGAAGACACTGTTGCGCTTGCCTCGCGCCCCATCCAGGACGGCTGTGGACGCCTTGTGTGTGCGCTCGTTCTTTTCATAAATTCTTCCCTTCGCTTCACCACCGCCGAAGCAGTTCACACGCTGGCGGTCGGTCCCTGGCGGGTTAAGAGCGGAGTGAGATGAGAAAGACAATAACATTGTTGGTTCGGTGCGGCAAATGAGTCGTGCATCCACCGGCCGGAGATTGACGATGGCATTTACCCTCGTTATAAAGCGCTTATCGCGCTTCCACGTGAACTGTCCCGGTTCCGGTGGTGGTTTCGCCCCGTGACGGTGGAGTTGAGCAGCGTCGAGCAGCGTCCAATTGACTCAATGATTCCGTATTAATGAGGGAGACACGCTTTGTCCATTCAAAACTGGCAGGCAGAAAGGGTTGAGAAAGAAAGACCTTTGCAGAAAAAAATCGCGTCTGGTACGGTATGTGAATGTGCCGGGGGGATCAAGAAAAGTAGACCCTTGATTTGCCGCTCGGGGCATGAATTTGCGCGATTGAAAGCCTTGATTGCGGTGTACGCCATGCAAAGGAGTTCAGCATTCTGAGCGGTCTTTCATAAAGCTTTTCCTTCTTTAAAATCCAAATACCGATTGAGATATCCATTGCTCTGGTAATGTAATCGTTAGATTGTTGAATCCACTGCCTAATGTGATATTCCCACCCAGTTAGATAGTGGCAGCATTTCCAATGTAATGAAGCGATTCGCCAGTACCGGTGCAGGCTAACATCCGCTTTGTGATGAGATTTTAATTGAGTGTCTCACCACTTTGCCCCATTTTACTGCAGTACACCAAAGCACACAGCGCCACACGGAAATCATACCAATTTGGCGAATTTCATCAGCATTGAGAAGGTTAGTGCTAGAGATACTGCGGCTGGTTCGGTGAGGGAGCGTGACGGACGTACTGCACTTTCCGCTCGTCCAAATCCAAAGACACGGTGTCCGGTGCACACCGTGCAAGTCCGAAGATACCGGAGGTGAAGTAAATTAACACATCATACGGTCGAGTTTTGCATTTCAAATGAATGTTTGCTGGCGCTGGTGACGGTTGGTTTTCGGGGCGAAAGCAGGCGTTACACTGCCCGTTGCTGTGGAAGGAGTTGTACGCTGTACTTCAGACAGCGACCCTAGGGTACTGGGTATCCTAGAGCACTCGGTTGCGAAAGTTGAGCCGGAGCGATAAGTACAGTGTGTCTTCGCAACCAGCATATGCCACAAGCTTGGAGCACATATTTAGGATGTCCGTGTTCATGTCCGGCCCGTGCTGGAGTGTCGGTTCCAATCATCCCAAAACCGTCCCAATCCTTGTCTCTTACCAGCGATGCTACGAGCGACCTGTCAGAAAAGCATCCAAATTGCCAGCCGTTGCGCGCCCTGCTCCATTCTTTTCTGTAACTTTTGTGCTGGTCGCGCGTCTGTCAGGCAAATGCCTCGCCTTAGCCCGAACGAGCCAGTTGGTCTGACTGCTGGTATGCTCCGCTCAATTTTTCACCAGCCGCCAGCCCGTCTTCCCCGTGCCATCCAGTGATTGACGCAGCGTGAAATGAAATTTTGTTCGGCCGTGCCTGGCGCACGGGGCACACAAATGTACGATACGGCCTTTCCGATAATGGGGCAAATGCATGGAACATGGAAATGTCAGGAAATTGGAAAACTGTTTCAATTCCATTGCACAAATTGGCCTTTTTTTGGCAGGGTGCGCTAGTAAAGTGCTCCCTCGCGGATACGGTTGGGTGCGTCCATCATTCATGTTTGGCATCTTTTTCCATACAGTTTAAAAGTTTACAGTTTTTTGTTGACCATTATGATACAAACAAAATTTTTTAAGGGATTTTTGTTTTGTACATTTTTAGGGAAAGTTCAAACGATTTTAAATGTTTAACAGTTTTGCCTTTGTCTAGGTGTGTCGCATGTTTAGCACATACGACAACTGCTTTGCACATTTTAATTACCGCACTGGAAAAGTGCAAAGCCAGGTTGCTGCACGCTATCTGGTTGCGACACGAGGATAAGACTACCTGACAGCATTGACGCAGCTATCTGCGTCTCCTTACAAGCCCTTACATCAAACTGAAGCGATTGCTTTCCGGTCTCATTACTGGTTCCGTTTTAATACCCACCCACTTCCTTTCCTTCCTGTTCTTTTTTTGTTCATCCCTTCACTATCAACAAACACCATCCAGGTTCATCATCGTGACCAAACAAACGACTTCCATGGGGCTGTTGCTCTGAATAGTACCTGGTCAACTGGTTGTCTCGCCAGTTGGTGGTACCCGTGCGAACGGTTTAGGGTTTCAATAGGGCGTCAATATTTGCATATCTGTCGGATAATCACCGCAAGCCAGACAATCAAGTAAACAAGCAGGTCTCTTTAGCGTGCAGGTGGGTTTACAAAAAAAAGACAAACCCTTGAACCGCTGTTGTAAACGGACCGGATGAAGCTACGTAACTTCAGCGGTGCGTAACTCTAACACCCCAGAGTTTGTGAAGTTGGAATCTCTTTGAAGCAACGTTTTAAAATGTGAAAAGTGTTAAATTTATATTAAAAAAAAATACATTCATAAAATTGTGTTTGTGTTACAAAACTTTGCAAACTCCACGCCGTTATAAACGAACCGCACGCAACACCGTACGGTAAACGGTTCAACCAACATTATTAATCAACAATTGATCGCTCTAGCCCTTGTTCAAGCTAATTGGCTGTTCATTACCGACTACGCTACACGCGCACAGGCAGGACCTCGTAGGCCGTGGTGTGTGGCCATAGCCGTCCCTCGGCAGCAAACTGTGCTTCTGTGAAGAACCGGGAAAGTATTTATAGCAGCAAGTGGGTTCGGTGTGGGAAGTTAGCTGGTAGTGTACGCGTTTAATGAAATTTTGTCAAACTCAATTTATTTCCACTAAGTCGCCAACGGACCGGCAGGACACTCTTGCGTCAAGTGGCTATACGCAGTACCGCCGGCCGCGATTCCACGCAGTAATGGAATCAGACAGAGTGTCCATGGGTAGGCCTATCACGCGCTGCTGCTGACATTCCGAAATGTGCTGATGGGTATCGTCCATCGGACGGTACCACCGGAGAAGAGATGGAAAAGTTTTGCGCTCCTATCCGGGGCTGGCTCCGTTAGAAGTGCGGGAGAAGCTTTCGCACGGATGCCACGAGCCTTTTTGCCATTAAAACCATTACATGGCAGAATACGCTTACGTGTTGTGTTTGGTGTGTTATGATGCTGCCAAAAGGGAGAAAGAGAGAGAAATAACAAAGTCTGTTCTAGTTGGAGAGCTTGGGGCAATATTTTGTGCCAACAGTTTTTTTTGTTATCTCATGCATGCTACACATTTACACCCTGAAAGTCTGATGTTTCTCGCTGGAGCATACATAGAGAAAAATCAGATTACAAGCACTTCAGGGTTCAGAATTTGACGGGCCACTCGTATTGCGCTGGGTCTGGCCTGTGGACTGCCATTATTATCAAAACTTCTTTTTTCTACCATACTTTTGATGATCACACCAGCAGTAAGCTCCAAAGGTGGACAACGTTTGCAATGAAGCAAGCGGACGTTCTAGAATTGTCCGGCACTTGGGACGCTAAGTGGCATGACTTCTTCTTGGGCACAAATGTCACAAACACTTAGATGTCGTATCACTGCCCATGCAGGTGTGAGAAAATGTCATGTGCTCTAGAAACAGTTCTAGAGGTTTGCTGGAACGTAGGAGAATGGTTTTAAAAGTGTCATTTTAGAACGTTGATGCTTGAAGTGGATTGCGAAAGGAGAGTGGTGTAACCGGTGCTGTCCGAGCGTCACAAACGTAACAAGGATTAGGATCGTAAGAGAATTGTTTCGCTGTGACTGGTTGCTTACAATAATAATTATAAAATGGTGGCAAAAGAGGTAAAGCATCGTCCTAGCAGGTTTATTGCATGATCGTCACTCCCTTTTGCAATCTGAAAGATAAAAACTGAAAATAAAAATGAAAGCTATCGCCGATCCCCCACAAAAATTAAATGCACATATTGGTGAGCATAAAAGGGCAAAGCTAAAAACAAAAGTAAAATTCAAATAGTAAACCACTCTCGCACCACAATAAAACATCAAAGACAACCTGCACCGGAAATATGCCTCCCCGCGGGAGTGCTGAAGCGATTTGATTCCATTCAATTGGTAATTAAAAATCATCTGCGCATTAAAATTCAATTAGTGACACTTATGCAGCAGTAAAAGTTAGCAGCCCACTGCCAACCGGCCCTTTGCAGGACAGATTGCGGGAAATAAACGCGGGCTGCAAGCAATCAATTATGCATTAGCATTGACTCCGGTCCGTGTCTCGTGCCTGCCGCCTTTAAAGCCGAAAAGAGAGCTGCAGCACGACTGTGGGAGCGATGCGGTGTATTAGATTTCGTAGGCTCACGGGCGAAGAGGTCCATCCCGAACATACATCCGTCGGCTGGTTGTTCAAAATTTAATAAGCAAGGATTTTACAGCCGACCGGGCCCATGGCCGGTGGTTACGGGATGGATTAGGCGTTGCGTGGGCATGCAGAAAGCTGTGATTAATTATGGCCGGTTCCCACATACCGTCATATAGTCTCCACAGGTTGGGGGCGTCTTTCTGCTGGGCGTAGAGTTATGTGGTTTACCAGTGAGTGTTGAATGCAGGCGCGCGTTGGTGGAAAACGATAATGTACGCAGTATCGATAGCTGTCCCAAATGTTGTATGATTTAATTGAAAACAATTCGTACAAGGTTCGCATGCGTTGCGTTATTGTAGTTGAAGTGTTGATTTTAATAATAAGTAAGCCAATTTCAAACATGCAAACTAGCGATTCGGTAGAAGCTATTCTGAGAACTTCTGGTCGTATTTAAGGATCCAATAGCTTAACAGAAATGATGAAGAATAACCAAATTCACGACCTTTTTTGATGAACTGTGAACTGACACTGCATAGGTTCATACGCGAGTGCGAGTATGCTTTGAAGAACTCGTTGCACCCACGGGCTGGATTTAACTCCAACGGGAACACCTCCATCACGATGCGCTAGTGGACTCCTATATGACCTACCACTAATGTGAACAAAGCTCCACATAGCTTCCCTCCTCGTCTGTAAATGACAGCAGACTGTATCCTGCCTTCATTCTTCGCATTTGTTATATCGATAATCAATGTCCCGGACCTGTGTAGTTCTGTGCTGCCGAGCCAAAAACGGGTGAGCGTAATAACAGCCCCACAGCCACAGCGGCTGGACGGTGTATGAATTTCAAATAAGTTCTTACGGTACACTGTCCACCACCCCGTCCAGCACCTTTTCCCTTGCCCACACACTTGTTTCTCTCGTACTCGTGCTGTTCCCGGTCTCGTCGGCAGCAGATGAATGGGTGTCAATTTGCATACAATTATAAGTATGCTGGCGCGCGCACACGTGTATATGATTAGAATATGCGTGTGTTGGACCGGTAGGTGGTAGCAGTACATGGTGGGCAGGTTTTTTTTTGCTGTTGTTGCCATATTTTAGGTTGTTTGAACTGTTCCACGCCGTACCGCGAGTTTGGCAAACCGACCCACGACCGACGGCCCCGATAGTGGGTCTGTTAATAATTCGAACAATCATTAGTATTCGAACGGTGTCCGTTTGGGTATGACTACACCGTTGGTAGCCGTTGAACCGTTCGGTCCGTGTGTGCTGTCGAACACGATGGACATGGCCTTTCAGTTCTTTCGAGAAGAGGGCGAGAGGATTTCGCACGAAATGAAAGATTTTAATGAATCTTGTTTTGTTAGAATTCTTTCCCTAAAACAGACGCTTTATGAAGGTATTTCTTCATTATCAAATCCTAGACTTAAAGTTCAGTAGTTGGAATGCTAAGAACTTTTCTCTAAAATGCTAAAATATAGGCTCGCAGTACATCATCTTCCGGCGCATAAGGCCACTGCCTCTTTCTTCCCCTCCCCCCCGGGCTAGCTTGCTGCTGCTCATAATATATTCATCCCAGGAAATCCTCCAAATGGTAGGACACACAATCAATTACCTTGCCGAGCCGCTGCGAAACTGATGAAAGATAAGTTCCAGTGCTACCGAAAGCCCCGAATGCACACGAGCGAAAGCTTCATGAAAATTAATAACACCATCGGGCGGTGAAAGATGCCCCCCTTGCACCGTCAACATGCTTCCCCGGGGTTGATAGGTGGCGTCCAGTGGGAAATCGTCCTGCCAGAGCCGATCGCCGATGGTTTCGTTCATGCATGGGCAGCACAGCTTTTGACAGGATGCACTACACCGCACTGCTGCTGTCTTCAATTATCTTCCTGCTCCGGATTAGTGTCCGTCTGCCGGGCAGGCAGGATACGCACACGGGCCGAAGATGTTCCCCGTTCCACATTTGGAACCGAATCTTTGGCAGGGTAAACCCAGCCAGTAGAGGCAGCAGCAGGTCGATGTATCTTGCGGTATTACGGTATTAAGAACGCAATACACCTCAACGGGATAACACCGGGCGCACATAAATCTTCGACCGAGCACCGATCCGATTGATCCGGTGGCAGTGTGCGAACGTGCGGAACTGTGGCCACATCCACGCCTACGAGATGAGCAGGGTACGGACGCACGCAAGCTTGAGGCCGGTCCTAAGAGAAAGGTGTAGCAAGCAGCGGAACGTGGTCTGGATGGGATGTGGCTAAGCTTACCAGAATATTGATACACTGGTGCAAGGCAAGGGCGCCCAACTAGCAGACCAGTGCCGGATGATGGTGGCTATTGTGGTTCATCCGAGCGGTTACGGATATCCTGCAATGGGCCGATAATACCACCAAAGCTGTGTGTGTGTGTGCCCTTCGTCCTCGTTCGTCCGAAGCGTAGACACCCACAATCAGCAAATGATTGGGGAAGAAACTGCCCCTGCCTGGAACGAACCGATGGCTTGCGCTACTTTTGCCAAATGTATAGTAAGCATCCGCATCGAGCGTGGGGAAGAACCGATTCAATGATTTATTTCTTATCATTTGAACGAGTAGGGTCGATGCTGCTACGCTCTGTTACGGTTATTAAATTTCCCACGCGTTCTCACACCACAACGGAGGCGAAACGTAGTGTTCCCTGCCAAACTCCTGCCAGCGCAGTTAAATGGCAGGAAAACATCAAAGTGTGAACCATAAATAAATCGATTGAAACTTTCGCCTCATCCAATCGCTGTCACATCCTGCCGCCGGTGAACGCTTTTGCCGCACAAAATAAAACGCAGCATAGGGGTGCTAAAGGGTGCAACAATAATCCTGCTGGCCGATCGGTGGTCGACCTGTTCCAGTGGTTCACCTTTCCAAACTGCGACCCGGTAGCAACACCGTCCACTTCCGGTTGCCAGCCAGTCCGTACTGCGGGCAATGTGTGCGGGTGCATAAATCATTGTAGGGTTCTCTAATAAACTTACACTCCGACGTACTCGTTCCGTTTCACTTTCCCGACCCGTGCGCCACCTTCCGGTGTAGTAGACCCGTTTCGCGAGTGAAGTTTTCCCCCAATTTGCTGTTGCGATCACTGCCTGGCGGAGAGTGAGCATACAGTGAAAACGATAAAGTGGAACGACTGATGTTTTTGGCATAATTTATGCTACCTGGGTGTTTAAAATTTATGCTTCAACAAACAACAGCAATGGCACACATATATTCACCGTTTGGTCCCGTTCGACCGCACGGGGGGAACCAACAAATAGTGTGCGCGCGCGGGGGCCAGATACGTCCGTTTTCGGCTTTAGTGGTTTGAATCAATTTCAGTATTTGTAAATGGCCGCGTTGCAATCGAAGGTTGGTTGGTCGCATGTGCCCGGGCGAGTGTACCGTTGGGCCCAACCGGTCAATCGGATTGTTTGATTTGTGGTTGAGTTTTATGACGGCCAAGCTTTTGTTGCGTGTGATGCATGTGAATGTGTGATTTTCGGGTGCTCTTTATTATATTTAAAAAAAAAATCATTTTTTTAGTTAGAAAATTAATTAATAATCATAAATTCCCGTTCTATTTTATTCGTGAATCAATATTTTTTTTAGGCTTATCTTTAAATGTTGCATAACAGAACAAAGGTTGGCCAATTCATTCTATAATACCTTTTTTTCATTAAAACAAGTTCTTCTTTTACTTCTTGCTACATATTTTAAGTTTTATTATCAATTAATCTGACGCATGTAAATGTAAATGCGTAGTAACTATTTTATGCGGCACGCTTGTTGAAATGGTTGGATGGAAAATCGTTAAGTTGGGTAAAAAAAGTGAGAGTCTAGAAATTTAAATATATTTGTATATTCAGACGGCAAATCTACTAAGTTTGTTAACGTATTTTGTTTTGTGGATCCTATGTTATGATTAAGGATAAAGTAAAAATCCACAAACGTAAATTCATGAATTTATTATTTATTTCAACATCCTTATTAGAATTTGAATCACACATGATACCCATTTTAGTTTCATATTTTCCATCGGCACTAAACATCAGAAAATATTTACTTTTGCACCTCACTAAGTAAAATGATAACAGAGAAGCTGATTTAATTACTAAACCTCATTGAGTATTAATAATTCAAAGTAAATAATCGAAAATTGAAATAAATATTTAATTCCCTGTGTTTGTACTTCGAGAATCATGCAAACTGCAAACAAATGTAAATGTCACCACAGTGGCTCTATCAGGGAGTGGTGTGTGTGTGTAACATTTTAAATTAACCCAAACTGTGCTCAATAAATGGAGTACTTTTCGTCGCCGGGAGTGCCGTTGCTAGTGGCTGCGCGGTATTTCATTGCTAAACGAGTGAGACAGGAAAATGTTTCACAAAAACGCCTCTTGGTTGGTTGAAGACTTAGGCTAATTCAATAGCAGGATTACAAACAATCATTCGTTTGTCAACCATTCGATGAAACACTGCACATACTTCTTTAAGGTAGATGAAAGGCACATGTTGAGGCGTTGTTAATGTGACACTATATTCGGAGGAGTCTAACCATAAACGATTACAAGGAAAAGAAAAGGTCTTGAGGTTGCTAATCTGATTCGCGGACAGTTGTGGCGTGTAGCCCCTGGTAATGCTCTTTCGCAATGATTCTTCCGCTGCATTGTTACGGTAAGCTTCAATCCTCCCCAATACAAGCTCCCTCTCATGCACTATGCCAAACGGTAGCCTTTCCGTTGGCAAACCGCTCATCAGAGCAGCACCAACCACTTAACGGATGATTGGCCAGGTGTGACCAAATGAAGCGAAAATAGTTCACCGATATTCTCGGTTGCCCGCTCCAGCGAGCAGCAACGCACCTGTTTACGGTTAGGCTGTTGGAAAATTGGATCAAAAAACTTCCAAACTCCAGCTGACCGCTCGGTTGTCCGGCACTTGTGCGAGCCCAACCATATAGCAAACCCAGCGTGTGCCCAAAAGCCAACCACGCCAGTGCTAATGGCGTTAGGGGCGTAAGCCCGTCCATTCTGCCACCCCGTAGTGGAAATGTTTGCCCGGCGCCCGCACAATTGGTTTTTAATGCGATAAAACAACCAATTCTCGCAGTGACCAGTGTGCCGAAAACTCGCTCAACCGGCAACGCAAACCCAAACCCAACCACGGCTCGGGTGTACGGGTGGGTTTTGGGAGGAAAACTGGGCGTGCAATGACCGTTATGCTGTTTATCATAAAGCAATAAATTAATCAGATTCCATCGGATTTATGGCTTTAAGGGCTTTCGATTGGCCTGGCGCTCATGCCCTGGTGGAGTGAAAATTATTGTGCGGTAAATGGACGTAAAACATAGCAAAGCGTCCCGCACACACACACACACACACACACACACTCCCTCTCTCTTTACTTTCCTAAAGTTAAAGTCGAACCAAATTGCAACCCGTTAGCGTGTCTGAAGGCAAGGCAAAGTGGTCCCGATGGGATGCATCCGGTGCAGGCAGGCTTAGGAGCAACGAGCTGCCACAAATGGGAAGATCGTTTACTCTCGTGTGCAGCAAATAAAAGACCCCAATCCAATCCAAAGTGGCCCCAATTGCCCTAAATTCGACACATGATACTGTCTCCCGACCAGGGTTGGTCCGAAGCGGTAAGAGTGTATCATTCGCTGCAGACGATCGAGGGATCTCATTCGGTGCTGTTGGTGTACTACAACTCGTTTGGCTATAATCCTGCAGCCGCAATTGAGGTACGAAGCGAAGCAAGAGTATCATGGTATGGCGCTCTTGTTGTATTATTTTTCGTTTGCCATAATTTTCCCACAGCAAGACAGCAGGGTTTGAAGAGTGTCCTGGGGGTGGATATGTGTGTGGGTGGCAAATGAACCAAGGATTCGCTTTAAGACATCGTCAAACGCATGGCAGTGTTGCCCGGTCATTCCGATTTCGTTTGCCTGATACGCAGCTTGCCGTAGTAAGGCTGTACCAACTCGAACTGCGCTACATAATGGAACACTTTCTGCTGCACCATGGCCGGAATGGATGAGGGCAGATTGCAGAAATTTATTGGGATAGCAAACAAGCTGTCATGCACTCTGAAGCCGTGTGATTATCGTATGCAGTATGTACACAATGACAGAGCTAATTAATCTGCCTCTACTAGAGGCTTTCCGGCTGCTTGGAAAAAGTTTGGAAAAGGGTAATGCTTTTACCTGGCAACGAATATGTAAAGCTTTCATCCAAACCAACATAGGTAAGCGTGCTGCCAGCTTCAACTTGCAACAAACATGTGCTACTTACTCTCTGCCGCTTCCATCAACGAATCAACCATTTCAAGCGATAACAAAAACTTTGCTAATGGCACAACCTGCTGCATGTGCTGGCACAAACCGCAAGGAGGAAATGTTACCTTTCCCGAATGATTAGATTTTTCTCGCATTTTCCATTCCGCTCAGTACAGCTTCATTTGCGATGTAAGAAGCTTTTAGACAGGCAGAGCCTCTTGCCGGCGGGGGTGATTGCATCGTGCGCATTTCGCATCGGGAAAAAGGTACAGTTCATTGCGGGATTGCGGAAAATATTCATCAGTGCTTTCAATTACTCCAACCCCGAAGCCGTTTCTGCATCGTACCCGGAAATCCGACACAATTCCCTATGCCCGATAGTAGCAACAAGAGCGACAGGGCTGCTGGCCTTGTAGAGTCTGCGCGTGGCACTGTGGAAGCAGCATTGGGTGTTCGTTTTCTTTTCCCTCCCCATTGAGCATTGGGAAGTTCAATCTCTGTACTGATGATAACGAAGCGAAGGTGAAACCCGTTGATTAAAGGAA
Source organism: Anopheles epiroticus (assembly GCA_000349105.1). Lineage (NCBI taxonomy): Eukaryota > Metazoa > Arthropoda > Insecta > Diptera > Culicidae > Anopheles > Anopheles epiroticus. Next base: position 53,270 of record KB672175.1, on the reverse strand, counting down.
GGGCGTGAGGTGGTGGCAAGAAATCAATAAATGATGGGTTTATGATACATTCGACGTGCATAATCAATCGTTCTTTCGCTTTCTTTCGGGAAGAAAATGTTGATTTGGGGTGAGGAACAGAATCTTCCCGGCGCACAATACTTGAATTTCAGCGAACAGTTGATAAAACCTGGAAATAAATGGTAATAACAATCTTTTAGGCGTTTGGCTGTTAGCTTGCGAAGGTACGATATCAATGATCATGTTACTAACAATAGAGAATGCACACGGAATAGAATGAGCAACAGTTAGCACAACATTTATGTTAAGAATAGCTGAGTTTTAAAACAGGAACTAAAAGTATTTGCTTTTTAAATGATTTTAAAAAGCACAATAATTCCGCTGTTGCTCAAAACGCGTTATAAACACGTTGATTGAGAAGTAATATAAGTATGTATCTGGTCGGAGTAACTATCCATCTTAGCATTATTCTAAAAACCAGGATCGACGACGCGTATTCTCATGTATAATCTTGATCTGAGCTGGCGCCATCTATTGGCGGTAAACAAAAAAAAAAACGTAACGCAAGGATACTAACACACAAAAGGCGGCATATTATATTACATTGGTAGGAAAATACAACACAGTCACCGACTGCCAAAGCCGAGCAAAGAAACGAGGTAAACTGGCAAGTTGATACCGACCGGGGCCGAGTTGTTTAACATTAATTACGCTTATTTCCATACCAACTCATCAGTTAGCATGCCCATCCACTTATGAGCCGCACTTTACACTCGGGCAAGATTTGTATTCCTTTCACTCTTGATTCTTCCATGAGCGTGGGTACTGAAATTAGGAAGATTTGAACGAAGAAAAAAAAACAAGAGGAAACGCCCGGTGGGCATGTGCGCCGGCACATAATCTGACTTTAAGGATATATTCCGCTCGGATCTGCATCTTGAACAGGCAGGAAAGGCAACCACCCCCTCCGAAATGCCCTGCCATTTAAACTTTCCCGGAATCTATGGCACCAACGGGCCCTTCGTTCAGCTCGTGCCCCTCGGGACCGTGATGCTAGTGTGTGTGTGTCGCTCGGCTCCCAAACTCCCCGTGGCGGTGGGAATAAAATCATTTAATTTCACGCCTGCTAGGCAGATAAAGATGAGCTGTCTCCGTGCTCCGGGGTAAATGGTGGCGCGATGGTGGCGTTACCAGTGGGACGCCGTGAATCTGAAGATGTGTCAGAGTTCGTGGTTCAAAATTGAACGTGGGAAAGGGAAGCGCACCGCATAGACCGAAAGGTTCGCTAGGCGCGGTTCGTTAAATTGCTTTCCCGGCTGGCACTGTAAAAGTCTCGCGGTCGTGAATCATGAGCTTCTGTTGCTGAGCGATATCACAGTCGTGAAATGCAAAACCGTGGACGCATTTCTGCTGTACCTTCCCCATTTTGCGTCGCTGGTTTTCCGCGAGGGGTAGGCACAGTGGAAGAAGAAAAAAAAAAGAGAAACGAGTGACATGGAAGCGATAAGCAGAGCAGGGCCTAGGCTAACCAACCCGACCGTCCGACCGGAACGCATCAACCACTGAAACCAGCTCGTTCCCATCCCTTCTTTTCACACACAACCGTCACTATCAACAGTCACAAATGGCGTAAAGTTGGCGCAAAGCGCGGCAAACGATTGCTGCCGTTACGCGAATAAAAGTTGCTAAAGATAAGCCGGGAGCGAATACAGCGGCTGGGAAGGTGCTGGCAATGGTTCGCCATTACCGAAGGACGGCGGCAGTACGGGCTACATCATTGCCCGGCTCAAGTCTTTCAGTCTCCCTTTTATTGCTTCGCTCCCTGTTTGCTCCCTGTTTGCAACCATCATTGGTTGAGCGTTGATTTAATTTGTTTTGGAGTGAAAAATGGTGTGAAATGCTACAATCACACTGTCAGAATGCTTACAAAACAACCCCTCCGATGTTGGTGAACGTTGTTTAAAGAGCATTCCGTTGGCTTTAGGTTCCTCTTTAACTTTAGTGAAGTAAAATGTTGGTTGTAGATTGAGATTATTTTGAAATTTGCAAAACCAACCCATCATCCTACAGAATTACTGCCACTTAATGCGCTCGTGCACTTCCTCAGTGATAATCCCATGTTGCCTACCTTGCTTTCAACAAAACCTTCTTTCGTACTCAAAAGCAGCAATGCTTTCCAGAGCCTAACACGGCTCGACTGTATTCAGAAATTAATCAATCTTTACCGACAGTTTTCCACCCCCCCCCTCCGTCATTACTTTTCTTGGATTTTTATCGATTTTTCTTCTGCTTCTGCTCCATCGACGCTTCCAGGTGTACCCGGGGCGAGACATCACCAACATCGTGGAGTCGTCCCACTACCAGAAGATCGGTGGCTGGTGCCGTCAGGGTGCGCTGAATGCAGCCAAGTGCAAAGGAGCTCAGCGGTGGATTAAACCGTTCCGGTGTCTCGGTAAGTAGTTTCCCGGTAAAAACCTTGCTTGTTACTTTTTTTTTAATCAATTTTGTATCGTTATCATTTTCTTAAAGCTACTGTGACTTTGCTCCTTGTCTGTACGAGGGATGAAAGGGCACTGGCACTGTCCAACAACAGAGTTAAATTGAATTGGTCTCGTTCACTGATAATGGAGAACAGTGGCGGAAAATGCGTGTCGCGTACAACTTTCCTACCGCTTTCCACCGAGCGGGAGTGAACGTGTTGCCGCTTCTTATCGCTCCATAATTTTGCGATGCGCACGATACTAGCATTTCCCATTAGCGCCGCTGCGTGTACGTGCTGCGGCCGCCGCTAGCTAAATGGAGTTGTGTAAAATTTTACGGTACATGGAAACGCCGTGCGTTTAGCGCTTTTCCGCATCCACCGGTACCATTTTTCTTCTAAACGCTCTTAATGATTTCAGCCGTAAAGGAAGCATTTCTTACTGGCAATTCCTCCTGATGAATTCTTTGGAATAGGGTTATTCTCCGTTGAAAAAAAAAAAGAAGGAATACAAAGCGTAAGACATTAAAAATCGTGAAAATGTGGAACATTTTGTGTGAGTCCAGGGTAAAAGAGTGAGTCCTTCTTAGAATTGTAAAACCATAACTGATTAACATTTCGCACGAACTTAACTCAGCCGCGGAAGCAAACAGAAAACGCGGAGCATTAGAAACCTAATTTAAAGTTAAATTATTTCATAATTTCTACAAAACAGGAAACATAAACGAACATAAATAAGCAGAGACGGAGTCACTGTACTAGCAAATGTGGCACACGAAAAAAAAAATATATATGGCGTGCACATTATTAAATTAGTGATCTGGAGAAACGGAAACTCCGCCGTCCTTTATGGGCACTTTCCTTCCCGCGCACGGTGCGTTCGTCGTGCCGCTTCGCTTTTAATGCCGCGACAATGTGGCGCGTCCGAGCACACCCACCATGCGCCCGATTTGGGTGCAAGCACGGTACTGCTGCTCTCTGCTGAGTGACGATGAGCCGGAAATTTTACATGCTTCAAACATTAATTCCCCGCGCTGACGCAATGCCAACGATAAGCTGTTGGCTGAGATAATGTTGGCCCCGGTCGGCCGGCTGTTCGGTTCGGCCGGCCGTAAAATTATGCCGTAAACGTGCTCAATTGTGAGCGTGGTGGTGGGGGTTTCTTTCTTTTTCATGATGCTCATCAGCTTTGTGTCTGCATGCAGCACCAAGAGACGCAAACGGGACGGCCGGTCCAACCGGGCAGTAGCAATAGGTAGCCTAATTGAATTTATCACCAATCAATGATCTAATCGCGAACAAAAACCAATTTACATTTTAATAAAAGCACATCACAGCTGAACTCGTATCACACGGTAATTGAATTACGCTTCCATTTTTGCAATCCATTCAACTGACACCTCGAGAACGGTGGCAAAGCTTGGAAATGGTCGTGCATTTTTTCTTCCTCCCTGCTGTCAAGCGGTGTCGGTTCAGTTGAGGGTTAAAAAAAAAACACTGTACAACTCACATCGAGATGGAAGTTAGTTAGTGCACTAATTGGAAATCATAAACTGTGCCACATAAACGCATTAGTGAGTTAATTTGTGCATGGGCGATTGATGAGTCTGTACAATCAAGAGTGTGTAAAATGGCACACAGTGGAGTGTTGTTTAATTAAACGCTTTAATGCGCTTTACTTTAATAAATTACAACCCAATGCAACAGGATGGAGTGTTCTTAATTGGGCTTTTTTAAACGAACTTAATGCACAGAATGGTGACGGAATGAGAGGAATGTAGCCAATTCCTGTGAATAGGCGAAGCAATTTACGCGAGCGGCAATGAAATTCAAAAAGGGTACCTTGCTAGATATCATTCTCCCTGATGGACTGTGGGTTACAGGCGGTCTTTGGAATGGAACAAAAACTATAATGTTTAATTTTTAAGTAATACTAAAACTATTCAAAAATAATGCAAAGCTTCTTACAAGACTTAACGTCAAAATCCCATTTGATCGGCCTTGTTATACGTGCTACCAACAGATCAACAGTCACAGAAAACTAAGTCTATTTGTGATTTTGGCAAGCCTTATCGGTGCTGTGGTGCCAAACGAAAAAAAGAATCAAGGAGTGAGTTGGAGAATTTTTAAACGAGTTTTGCGAAGCCTTTGAACATTAAACTCTAGGACAATTCAAAGTGTTGTGTAAAACAGAACCAAAAAGTCTACCGGCCAAGAGAATTATTCGCAGTTTTAACATGTATCGCCTACTGTTTCGAATATCCTTGGCAACTTCAAAAACGAGTTTTTCTTGTGGCAACGTACATTTTCTGCAATATGGTAACATGGCTTGGTAATCTTTTTGGTTTTTAATTATAACGTTTAGCTCAAAATGATTAAAAACATACTTGGAGGTCCTGAAATATCGATCCTTAAAGAGTTATAGAATTTTCTAGATTGAATGCCTAGTCGTATAAAAAACGATAGGACGAAAGCTTAATATATTGTTCTTTTACATGACAAGAAATGAATGCCATTTTGTAAGGTATAAAATTCACTGTAAAGTGGTTTTTGGCAAATACAAACATAAAAATATTGTTTGCAGGATCGTGCTTACAACGTATAGGACGGGATTAAAAAATTATTTACCTTAAGTTTTTTTCCGTCTTTTTCGAATAAAAAACACTTTTCAGTGTTTTTAAAACAAATATGAACAGACAAACTATGCGATGCGTCTATAGAATCTGTACAGTGTAATCGAAAACGCACTTGCTAAAAAACAAGAATGTCCGCCTTTCGCACGGTGCTGAATCACAGTGCCAGTGGCTTGATAAGCTCTCTTTGACACGCCTAGTGACGGAAAATCTCGGCACACGTTTGCCAACCGTTTGCAATGCGTCGCTCTGCACAGTCGGGCCGGCCGAGATTGTTAGCCTTTGAGGCGTCAACGGTAGGGCTTTTTGTGTTTTTCTTGCACGTCCGACCGTGATCCTGGCTATTCCGCCGTACCGTTGCGCGGATGCACGATTCGTGAGGATAATGCATCGACAGGAAAGTATCATGTCGTTCTGATTGCCACTACGTTGGCCGTTGAAGAAAAAGCATGACGGCAGAGTGCTAGTGCTAATCCAGTGCACGAATCACCCGGCACTTTGGAGTGGGTGAACTGTCAAACCGAGTTTGCTATTCCTAGCTTTTCTCTTTAGAAACGATCGGTGTTGTGATTGGAGTAGTCACAGTGGTATTAATGGCACTTTTGTTTTTTAAATAAAATATACACGTCTCTTCAAGCTACTTTGTCTCTAAAGCGAATCAAAACCGAAAGCCATATCAACACAGAAGCTTATTAAATAGAACTCTTTCAAGAGCACACGCTGACCTATAAAATTGCAATTACTTAAATGCTCTTCTCTACCCCGCTCCACAGAGGGACCATTCCAGTCGGATGCACTGCTCGTGCCGGAGGGCTGCCTGTTCGATCACATCCACAACGCGTCCCGCTGCTGGCCGTTCGTCAGGTGGAACCAGACCGGTGCGGCCGCCTGCCAGGATCGCAACATGCAGATGCGTAGCTTCGCCATGCTGCTGCCCTGCGGCATCTCGCTCTTCTCCGGCGTCGAGTTCGTCTGCTGTCCCAAACACTTCAAAGGTAGGTGGTGATGAATATCGAGCGCGCGAGCGCGCGTGACACAGCACGGTGCCATATTCATTGCTGCACTTGCTGAGTGGGTTCTTGGCCATTTGCAGCGAGTTTTACAAAAAAAAAAAATCCTCCTCCGCGTGCAAAATACGGTAGCGGCAATCAGTGTGAAGTGGTGCTCTACAAGCGAAAAGAAAAAACAACCGCTTCCGAAAACCTCGTGCCAAACGATATCGGCTAGCAATTGTGCGTGGAATTGCCCGCGGATCTTGATTGTTTCAGTAGCGCTTCCCGGGTGTTGCGATAAAGGGCACCGAAGCTCGTCGATCCGTTGCAACAAAAGCACTGTCGCAACAAAAATGAAAATGAAATGGACACGCAGGCGGGGAAAATTAGTTCCGCAGGACATTGGCCGTCACGTACACGGCGGAAAACGCGCCCTATCTCGTTGGAACAATCGTCCGCATCGGCAAGGCAATTTTCTGCGCTCTGTCGGTGAGTGTGTGGCCCGCTATCGATGGGAAAAAGTTGCACCCCGAACAAAGTTGTCGAATGCAAGACAGGAAAGCGAGAAGGATCTGCCACCGGCAGGGGCAGGCACAGGCATGCAAATGAAAAATAGTACTTGTTGGCGGTCCGGAAGGAAACATTTTTCAGCCAGAGCGTTGCTTGCGTTGTTTGGTACGGTTCGGGGACTGCTGGGCGCGGTGAAAACGTGAATAATATGGCCTTGGTCGGTGGCAACAAAAGCCAAATGCCCGGTTGCTGCTGTGGCAGCTTGTTCCCGCCCGGTGCGCCATGCCTGCGACACACTGCCCGGGACGGTAAAACAAATGGTTGTTTTGTAGTTGCTTTTGTTTTCCTTTCCCTCCCTCTTGCGTTATGGGAAAAGCTTACTCCAACGCTGCCGTTCTACAGCAGCGGGTGAAAAATGGCTTTCCCGTTGCCAAAGCGCCGTGACAAAAGTGTACGAAGCCAAAGAGGCAAAAAAAGGAAGCACCACTCGGTCACTCGGTGGAGAAAAACAGTAGCGTAATAATGACACTTTTTCGAAAAAAACAAAGCAACTGAAACTGTGCCGGCACTCTGTGAGGGTGAGGGGTAGGAAAAGCGCCCCGAACGGAGGCGCGAACGGACCGGAACAAACAAGGCGACTCCACGCCAAACTTTATAGTACGACACGGCCCACCACAACCCACCTTCCCTTGCTGTCGTTTGTTCCTCTCTCGAGCGAACTGGTGGCAGCGCTGGAATCGCTGGAAACTCGGGATTGTCTTTTAAAAGTTTTCCGAGTGCATCAAATTTGCATAATATTACCTCCGGTATCGCGTCATCTTTCAATCTCTCCGTGTTGTCTGACCCGCGCCGGCAGGTCGGACCTCGACCTCGAACCTCGAAAAATGGGTGTGGTTCATGCAACCAAACCTCCAACCTCCCGGTTGGGTTGCAGCGGCGGGTCGAAAGGGACATGTGAGTGAACGGATAGTTGGACAGTTTGGTGCTGCTGGGAGGGGAGAGAGAAAGAGAGAGAGAGAGAGAGAAAGGGCGTGGGAAAAAGCTTTTCCACATCGTGCCACACACCGAGTCACACACACAGCACTTTACAATGAAGACATGCACAAAAAGGTACAGTTGGGGCTGACACGGCGAGTGCAAAGCGTCACCGACACTTCCAACATCATGATTTCGAACCATTTATCCCGTGTCGTGTGCGGCATGGTTTTCCCTGTTTTCCCTCCATTAGATACGGGGTAAAGCTGCTGAGTGAAAAGTTTACCCCTCCATCCCACCTTTTTCCAGAGCTTTCCCATCTCTTTCTCTCTATCTCTATCTGTCTCTCTCTCTCGCAAACACTGCTCGTAGACCGGAAAACAGAAACGATTACGCACACACACACACACACACACACACACACACACTCGCATAAACGATGCAAATGCACGCTGGCCGTTGTTTGGATGTGTTTGGCCACGCTTACCGTCCGACCGTTTTCCCGGGTTTTCCCGCGCCCGCCCAGCGCACGGGTACAATTTAAATGTTATTATTATGCAAATAAATCTCCGGGAAAATCTGTTTCCCTCCTGGCCCGCTGCACACCGAAAGGATGACCTTCCCCCGTGGTTCCAGCAGTTCAGTGAAGCCCTTTTTAGGGGTTCAGACAGTGCGAATGTGAGCCGGGTACGAACGAGTTTAAGCAGTGTTAATCACACACTTCACCCATAAGATACCCTTTTCTTAGCGGTGCTGTGCCCAGTACGACACCACCGTCAGGATGGAAGCATCCCGATTATTGAGTTGATTATCCAACACTGGCGGGCGGACGTTGGACACGAAACCTACAGCTACAGGAGGACGACCGAACCACACGGCCTTCCCGAAACGATCTAATTCTGCGGAATGTGATAGTCCGGCGGGTGGGTACTGCTACTGATGACGGTTGTTTAATCCCTTGCCTCTGCATTCAGATGGACCGCGCCGTAGGCGGAGTGCAGATGCATCCATTTACACTGTTCCCGTTGGCTTGTGCAAGGATGATTATTCCAATGAATTCATTCGACTCTTGAAATAGCAGTAGCAGTTTTTCGAAGCATGGGAAAATTGTGTGCTGCTTAGCGTTCTGCTGCTGGGACGATGGGTACCATCCTGCCCGGGAGATGGAGCGGTCCAGTGCAGTGAGGTGCATGTTCTAAATGCTTTTAGAGCTTTTATACGGAACAAGGCTTTACAAAGATTAAAACATTATTGTGTACAACACATCACAGGCATCATGTGGCGCGAAATGTTGATCACGGTCTGTTTTGAGTAGCTTCATGAGCGATATTATCATTTAAGCGTAAAGCCATTTTTGGAGAGGTACTAAAGCAACATCAACTATTAGTGCTTGATGATAATGATAATGAAAAAATGATAATTATTGAAACAAAATGGTTTGAAATGAATGAAATCTAAATGGCACCTGAATGAAAATATTTTTTATAAATAATTTCAAACATTTTCCCGAGCTGACTTAGTATCACCAGCTTGTTCTACTGATCTACAACTAGGCCGTATTACTGATACAAATTTACCCAGTATTCTTTTCGATCCATCGCATTAAGTAAAAGATCCGTTAAGCAGAGCGCAGTATGTTGCTATCATTGAATACAATTTCCAATACTATGGAAGGAATATGGAACTATGGAAGAAAACTCCACTCTTTTTTTGGCCCTGGGGTGGGGGGATTTTGACGAGTCCATACAAATGTAACGAAGGAAGAACCAAAATTAAATAAATCTCTTCTCCTATGTATAGACCAACAGTGTTCTAAACAGTTTTGATAACTCAGAAAATGCGAAATTACAAGCAATTTTCAACTAGCTACACAAAAACTGTATTACATACTTGAGTACCTGACGTATTTATAAGACCTTTGGTTAGTTTTATTCAGTGTTTGCTCGTTTGAATTCTGCTGTACTCTTCCAGACACACCAAACTTGGTCAATCAGAAGACTGGAGTATTCCTTTTCCAGTTCAATCCGAGTTCTAACAAGAAACTGGGTTTTCCTTCACTACTGCTTATCGATTTATTGCTAGGTCGTACACACCAATGAACAGAGGAAACTTTAAGCATGCAAACAACTTTTCTTATGAAATTAAATTCTTTATAATCACAATACGGCCTGGCCGTCACTAACAGAATAAAAAAAAAAAATTCTTTATAATTCAACACTTACCTTCATCGCAAATTTAGTCCTAGCTAGCCAAACACAGAGCTAAAGAAGAGCTCACTCCAAACACTCATTAGCTCGCCTTGTAACTGTACACCGGCGCACGGCGGATGGACGAGCTTGAATGGATTGAAATCGTGCGGCTCAAGATTTACTATCGCCGGCGGGACGACCGTAATAGCTCCGGCCGTGTCCTAGCCTGTCCAACGCCAACGAAAAGAAAACTTCCCCTTCATTAACCTCGCTGCTGGAAGCGAGACAAAGCAAGCCAGTAAATGGTTGAAATTTCTATCCGACTTTATACTTTGGGAGCGACCGACGGGTAGACGAACAAAGAGCGGTTTTAAAGATGGCATACGAAGCAGTATTAGGAAGCCCCCTATCAGAAGGATGGCGCAGTTTATCGCAGCTTTCTTTGCGACAGAAAACATTCACAGCTTAGCACATATTTTTCATGCTTCCTTTCAGCTGGCGAACGAGCGTCCCTCATGCGCAAAATGTTGCTCGCCTCTAAGTGTAAGCACAGGGCGCTTGGACATTGCGATAGCAAGGAGATCCGTCCGTGGCTAGTTTGCGTCCTTTCCCGTCGCAATCAGTCGATAATTTGCCGCAACGCTCGCTCGCTCGCTTATGCGCCCGGCCACCCTCAAACATTGACCACCGGGGGGTTCGGAACCGCAGAAACCAGGCAAACCGAGGTTCGGTGGCAGATGCCCTCTGTTTAATTGATCGTAATTTTCGAATCGAAAGCATCATTAATTTTATCGGAAATCTGTTTTCTTTCCCACTTCTTGTGTCGCCCGTCGTACCCCGTAGAAAGCAACGGGTAAGGACATTTCTCCCAGCGCCCACCGTCCGTTGCTGACTCGTTCCCGTTCCATCCCTCTCTCGCTCCCTGTCTGGAGAGTTTCGCCACACGTCCGACGGTGGCCCTGCCAGAAGCTAATGTCATGTGCAGGCGGTGGAACCCCAGAAACCTTTCAGCTCCGGTGTGTGTCTTACGCTCGTTGAACTGGCAGCAGCGGACGATAAATTGTGCCCGCGCCCCGGTCGTGGTGGGCACCCGTTGTGTCCCGCTGAGCAATTAATTCTGGCTGACAGCAATTTGCCCCCTGCACCCGCCCCGCAACCCACCGGGGAGAAAAGGGCCTAGCGCAAAGGGCAAGACGGTGTGTTCAACCGTGCGCCGGCTATATAAACTAGCCGGCACCGCTGGGACGGGAATGGGAGAGATGATGAAGTTGATGACCAACAGCAAAATCAGGACGCGGCGCACGTGGGGAAAGCTCGTCGGGAGCGCCGTGTTTGCTGAAGCGACCGAGATTTACACGCCCAGGTCGTTTTTGCCCCCCTGACCGGAAAATGAAAACGATGCAATAATTAGAGCGATCGCTGTTGGCTGGGTACAGCTGTAGCTGGGAAGTCTTTAGCAAAGGTTGCAACACGAGTAAAAAAAGCCGCCCACACACACGCACTAATCGGCAGATACATTTATAATTTACCGCCTTTTTGGTAGCTGTATCTGGTTCGAGGTCGATGCCAATTTATAACAATTTCGTGGATGATCCGAAAAGCTTTTTGGTTAAACGCTTGACACCCGTGCGATGCGATGCTGTGCCGTTTGGGCGATGCAACGTGATTGAATGCTACCTATAATAGCCGTTCTGACGACGCCTTTGTCCACCGTCGAAGCTATCGCTTCCGGGGCGTGACCGCATCACGCACCACCTGTACAAATTATCCTTCCGTGCACGATGCATATTTCATACTTTCATCACATGCCGCACACTCACCTTCCGCCACACAGCCTTCGGAATCGGCATGAATAATGGAGCTGCTGCAAAATTGGCTGCCGTGATACGGCACAGCGATGCACGATGCGCGAACCCGAAACAAAGTTGAATGGAAACCCACCGTTTCACAAAGAGCGGCGATTTGAGCAACAATTCAAAATACTGTTTTGCCAAACGGCGCGTTCTTGGCTAGGCTGGAACCTCCGCCGTGGTAGACTTGATGATGTGTGACAGACACAGCATTTGACGGTCGTCACGTGATGATGCTGGTGCGTCGAAAAGTTTCACACGAGCTTGTTGAGCCGTAAATTTGCCCGTTTGATCATTTTCTACGAGTTACGACAACTTTTGCCGGGCGTTCGGAACGTGAAGCTTGGAGTGACGTGATGAAACGCGTCACTTGGGTTGACACACAAGAGTGATCTGTTGGAATGAATGAAAACAATGAAACATTCACATTACCATTTCGCAGAAAAAACTGAGTTCCCGACTTTTGTCCCATCACATATGAAAAAGGGGGAAAAAACATTAAGCATTAGGTAATACATATACTTTTCATTCTGTTTACTCACATGATTTTGAATAATTGTTTTTAAAAATACGCTTTACCTATGGCTATAACGATTTCCATAGCATTCAAATACCAAACAGTATGATCGTATTACAAAGTCCTTATTCTTAGTGCTTGTGTAAACTACAAACAATATGCTTTTGGTAAAAAAACAACAACCCAGTGAACGGTGCACATTAAATCTGTAATGGACGATAACTTCTTATGCCGTAACATCAGAAAAACAAATGCCAACAAACAAACCTATTTGCTGTAAAACTTTTACATTCAATACAAAAACCTAGCCTGCCCACATGCCACCGCAATTCGCACACTGTATCATAAATCATTCCAACAATGGCGGCCCTCTGTTTCCATGATTTCTGCCACGTTTACTGCCCTGACAGGTCGCTTTTCGTCGAACACGCTTTTGTCCTCTAAATGTCAGTGGAATAAAATAGACCATTTCACAGATTCCGTGAGGGGGGCACACTGCGTTAGGTGCTTCTGCTCCAAAGTGACTCTGCAGCACACTCGCAACGAAACAATCAATGCCACATGTCGGATGAGGCCTCCTCACCCTATCCGGACGTGTAACAGAGCTGCTGCTGCTGCTGCTTGTGTGATGGCTGTCAGCAATCCTTCCTACGTTCTTCATCACTCCTCCAGAAAGCCACAGGCTCAAATTGAAATGGGTTAGGTTCACGAGCTTTGGGCGGTGCAGGCAGGCGGCGGCGGAATCTTTGATCCGCCTGCCTCAGGTCACCCACTCGAGCCTTTCAAGGTTTTCCCTCATCGCACCCGCCCCTCCCAAACCCCCCGGACTGCGAATACGATTGAAAAGACAACGCTTCGTTGCTGTGAAATGTGAAGCACTTTTAGGAGTGTTTTCAATCAAATCATGCTCGCACACTCGGTAGGAATGTTTCGTATGCGGTGGGATGATTAAGGGGAGAGACAGGGAGCAAGAGAGGAAATCCTGTATCGGCATATCAGCACACACATCAGTCTGATTTCATCCACTGGGCTATCACTGTTAAAGCTCCCAGGGGGGGGGGGTGAACACGCAGCTTACCGACACACTTCCCGCTTTACCATCCCGCACACGGAGAAGAGCAAGTCAAACATCTGTGTAGCAAGCAATTTAGGGTGAAGCTTCCGAATGACACACGCGTTTCATCACTGCCATCCAAAGTTTATGTGTTTGTTGCCTAGTTTTGACGCATTTTAACTTCGGAAGCAATACGCAATACCACTACAGCACACTTGGGCGGGTTTGTAAAAGAGAAATTTGTTTGTGGTGTGCTTCTACCCTCCTTGCCCTGTCATACACTTTTGTCAATTTTGTTTTGCTGATATTTAATCAACTAGACAGCACGATGATGTGCTGCTCTGTGGGTGTAGAAAGGCGAAGAATGTAATAGGTCGAGATTTAGGTTTGGCAAATGAATGTATTGATGTATAAAGGAAATTAAAACGTTTAAACCGGAAAGGGAAGCATGCTTCCTTTACCTACAAAGCAAAACGCTGGTTTCAAATCCCAACACTATGTCGAGCATTTCATTTACTTTGGTAGTGGTTGCTAAAGTTTGTTTTATCTGTGCTAATTGCAAATAAAATATTCTACATTCTACAACAAAACCATGCCAAAACCCCAACCCACCCAACCATGCCAAAACCCACAACAAACCATGCCAAAACCCATTTACCAAAGCAAAACCCATTTTGTGTTGTAGGATATTACGGGACAGCTGAGTGTTTGAAAACTTTGCACCAAACGAAATTCATAATTAGCTGCACTAGCCGACCCTCCCGCTCTCTTCACCGCCAACACTGTTTGTTGTAACAGATTTTAAAAGAAATTAATGCTAGCTCCGACATGTTTCAAACGGCGTAAATAGGAGGCCCCCCTAGTTTTGGGCCCACCTACCGCAAAACTCAAAAGCAGCCGCCCGCTGAGAGCAGGGCGATGGTGTTGCGCTGGCAAAACGTTCACTAATTTGAAGTAAAAGTTATTTTAGCAAAGTTTTGCATCCCCGTTTGCCCAGATAATTACACCGAGGGTCGGAGAAAAACGTGCCCTCCCCCCCTGGGTGCTATTAATCAGCTCGCAGTACTCTCGCGCTTTGGGGTGGCTGTTGCCGTTCGAGCCATTTTAAACACTTCCTGCACTGTTTTGTAAACAGTTTTTAATGATGCAGATGTTTCAAAGCTTTAATTTTTAAAAGTCGTAAGCTAGCTGTACAAGCTTTTTGACAACAAAATATTAGTAAAAAAAGCAAGGGTTTTGTTACACACTGAAACATCAATCATTCGGTTTGAAATTATCAAAGGTTTACGATGGTAATTGAAAAAAACTTTCCAAACACAATAGTGGCTGTTCTTGCGTACTTGTTACACTGAAAAGGAATACACGCGCACGTCATCGTACTGCTAATAATATTGAACTAGTAATACTGTATCACTGACGTCTGTCATCTCTAGTCACGAGTTAAGTGGATGACTTGTCTCGTGTTAGGTTCGATGAATGGAATATCAGTATTGCTGCGTCATTCGATCATACATAGCACCTCAAAAGTGAAATAAAAGCACCAATAATTCACAGCATTACTGCTTGCTGTATATTCTTTAGTGACTTTTGACAATGGTGAATTAGCATTAGAACAATTTGGTTTCTTTTTCAACGTGAACAAAAATGAGGTTTTTGAAAAACAATTTGAACTTCTTAAACAAAACATCTAATCGCAAGCTTGCTCCAACATACCAAGGACACCATCATCAACATTCTGTTTGTGTTTCTGTGGACGCAAGTTTACTGTAAAACGCGACAACATTCTGTGTCCTTTCGCAAGTTTACTGTAAAACGCTTTCACTGCACCAGGCCCTATCCATTTCCGCTCGGTAAAGCTCATTTCAGGCTTAGATCGATTCAACCGGAGCACAAAATGGCTGGCTGACGAAGCACGGGATATGGGATGGTTCGTCAACAAAGCCTAGCACGCCTCCGCCGTTTTTGCGTTTAGCTGAGGAAGGGGATGGAAGAAATAATTCCCGCTGAAGGAAGAAGGTAACAGCGCCTAAAGCTTGGCGGGAAGTAGCGATGGGTAAATTTGAACTAACACCGGAATCGATTCCAAATGACTCCTTCAATTTCGGAAGCGGCTCCGGAGCGTAGGTGAAATACTCCGAGCTCAGAAAAAGCCATTTGGAGCAGTTGGAGTTGTCGGAGCCGTCGGAGTCGGTTGGAGTCGTCCGGAACCGATAGTCGGCAGTCGGAACCGTCCGGAGTCATCGGAGCCATCCGGAGCCGATAGACTATTCGATAACTGGAATCATTGGAACTGAAACGAATGGGATATCCGTAACGCTTTTAATCGTTTGTGATACGATCTGAACTGCAACAGCAACTGACAACTCAAAAGAAGAAAAAAAGCAAATCGGGAATTTTCAAATATAGCCCAGCTACAAGCAGCTCCCGTCTCTGTTGTGTTTTATTATATTTTTAGTATAATAATTCTGTGATAAGCAATACGGTCTGACCGTTACTACCGAACAAAATACAAAATTTCTAATAGACCACAAATTCAATTTATATTACCGTATCATGGACGATTTGAAGCGCAATGTTTCTGTCGGCTTCAGCGGTTCTGACGGCTCGGGACGGTTCCAACGTTTCCAACGACTTTGAATGATTTCGACGCCTCCGGCGGCTCCGATGACTTCGGATGGCTCCAAACGGCACCGACGCTTCCGACGGTTCCGATGACTTCGGACGGCTCCAAACGGAACTGTGGGTTTCATGAAGCCGGAACCGCTTCCAGAGTAAGGATGCTTGGAAACGATTCGGAGTCGTGGGTTCGGTTCCGAAAACCCATCGCTACCACGAAAGCATCCACTAAATACGGTTGGGAAGCATGGCGTATTTTTTTTGTTTTTCTCCCTCCACAACCCAGCAAAAGGCACAGCCACGGTTAGGAGCGAAGGAAATGCTGTGCGCCTAAACGAAGGAAGCAAAGTTAATATTGTTAATGATGAAGCTCTCCAGCGCGGTGGCGGGTCGGGTTCGGCAGGCAAATTTCCTACCCTTCCGTTCCTGAGGCAAAAACGCCCCAAAGAGGCATCGAGTGGAAGGTGGTGTAGCTACGCTTAATTAGACAGCCGGCGGGGAGGCGAAAGTGAAAGAGGCACCGCAGCGTGGAAAACCTCAAACACCACCCCCCCACCCCCGCTCCCTCCCCCGTGGGCGGATGATGGAGAAAGTCGGAACCGTTGGCGCCAAGATGAAAGCCAAACCATCATCATCCGGGAAGAAGGCGCTAGAACGAACGGAACCATTTCGGTGGATAGCTCGGCGGTTTTTCTTCGCACTGCCCCGCTGCCACCGTCGAAGAAGCCACCGCCGGAAGAAACGTCACTTTTTAACTATTGAATTAACTTCCGCGGATGGATGTTGTTTGCGCGCGTGCGAACGTAAGTGGCCCGTTGTCTATGGTAATGGTGGAATAAAAGCGCCATTTTGATGAAATCATTTTGCGCACAAATTGCTTCCGACGAAGTTAGGGCGAAACCTCCACCAGGGCGGTGACGTCGCCGGGAGGGAGGAGCGGGCGTTCAGATGGCCTGAGAAAGGAAAGGCACGGTTTTTGGGGGGGCGACATTTGGGAAACGGAAAGAAGAAGCTGCTCGGAACCGTCAGCAGCTTGACGATCCTTCTCGAAATCTAAAACGCGACGATGATACGAGATACGTGCGTTCTATAAAAGGATCTTTTTATGGCATGGTTGCCGGCTAGGACGTTAAAGTAAACGAATGGGAATGGTTGGGAGGCGAAGGGAAGTCGCATAATTGTATCATTTGCACGGTATTTTGTAGCACAAGACGGCGCATTTGCAGCATTGCCATGTATTGCTTCCAATCAAGCGATGTTGAAACTCTATATATTAAAAACTAATCTCATCACACGGCTGTTGCAATCAGATCCAATGCTCAGAATCAATTTCATTGTACTTTGAACCATGCATAATGCTCTTTGCTAGTCGATGTAGATATAAAGAATTTTAAATTCGGAAAACGACTGGTCTCTAAAAATGTCTGTTTACCGTATTTACCATGTCTCTTGTTGGACAGTGAAGCATAAACAGCGGCTTCCAACATGAATTTCGGCAACTGTTCAATATTTCCGAGCTTCCAATATGAAATACTATCAGTTGAATATGATTTCAGACACGTTAAAGCACTTAATAATTAAATTGCTTTCGTAGGGGAATTTCTAGGTCATTGGGCAACAATTCCACTTAGATTTTTCTTCAAGACATTTCACAAAGTTAGATAAGCAAATGGTGTTGACGCACATTAGTGTGAGTTACATGTAACTATTGTTTTTAGAAAAATATCTTTAGAGTGTTCTTTTGTTGGACATTCTGTCTCTTTCATTTTGTACTTGTGCTTGTGTCTATGTTTTGAGTGTAAGATACATGAATCCTTAGTTTTGTCGCCGTTCACAAGCTCAAAACCATATGGTACGGTTAGAAATGTATGTTGTCAGATGGAAAATATTAAATAGTGATTGAGATATATCTGAAAATTCGATAATTCTGCTACACACATTGCAAACTGAACAATCAGTAACGTACCAATGTTGAGTAGACAGAGTATCGATATCGATCCAGTACTTTTAACACACAGCGTAAAACGTATTTTAAAAATCGTCAGTAATGTAACATGATGATTTTGCGAACTGTAACAAGCTGTAATGGCCACTGTACATTGCACTACTTAGTATCTAGAAGAAAAAAATATTAAATGGAGAATTCATGGTTCCGACAACAGGATAGAATCTATTTCGTCAAACTTGCATGACACGTTTCATTGCACCTTCCGGTCTGTAATAATAGAAGCGCGCATCAAATTGGGCCAAGTAAAACAAAGCTGGTGAAGAAAAAATGACTATGAGATGAAGGAGTCATACAGCCAGGTAGGCAGTGAAACGGTGTTGCACATGAACCCGACACTGCTCAACATAGGAAAAGCAATACAGGTGATGTAAGTGACTGCAAACAGGGAAGCAGGCAGTGATCAAAACAGGAACCTGAATAGGGTCCTTGTCGTGGCGAATAGGTTAGCAAACTGCAAAAAAAAACCCCGACAAAAGATCAGTAACATGGGCAGAATATGGGATTTAGTCCCAGTAACCACTAGAGCCTTCGGAGTTCACAAACCTTTTGAGTGTATGCAATTACGTGGTATATTCATCTACTACTTTCTTCACTGAAATATAATTTTAAACCTAATTTATGCACCAAACAAGCAGAACACAAATGGGCTCTGGTATGAGAACGTTTCATCCACTCTTACTTATGAGCATTTTTTGACAAGTCCTGCTTTTCCCTGCTAGAGTTTTTTTTTTTCATTTTTACGAACATCACCATTTCCCTGTCGCCTTTAATCGTTTGGCGTGAATTAATGATATGAATTACCGTCCATCATTCCAATGTCCGATGTGTCCAGCAATGTCCGAGCACGAGCATGCAACTGCAACGCAATTCGTCACCCAAACGCCGGACCGGGCGGACGGAATGGTGGGCTGGGCTGAAAGCGGGAAAGCGAAGGAAAAACGGTGGCCCCACATATCCAGCGAAGATGTCAGCGGATGACATC
Source organism: Anopheles epiroticus (assembly GCA_000349105.1). NCBI lineage: Eukaryota > Metazoa > Arthropoda > Insecta > Diptera > Culicidae > Anopheles > Anopheles epiroticus. The sequence goes on along the minus strand of KB672175.1, from coordinate 34,465 downwards.
GAGCGAGGAAACGCTGGTCGCCGCACGGCAACCGAACGAGCTGTATCATTGCAGCGGCGCAGGCCGGCGACGACGACAACGATGTCGCTTTAGCTTCAGCGCGAAGCATTTGGCGTTGCAGATGCTGTTGAAGGCATAAATAGCATCAATCACTCACCGGCACCGCCCGCAACCCGGGCAGGATGCGCTCGATAGCAAGCATGGGTAATAGGCGATTGTACCAAGCGATGGCACTTTCAACGGGGTGGAAGCCTGGTGGGAAGGGGGGAGGGGGTGGGTAGGTGGAGTGAGTGTGTCGGCTTTCATCAACATGCACACCAGCTCATAACGAGCCCGGATACACATGCGTCGGTGAACCGGAATGAGGTCAGCACAGTGAGGGGCGCCACCATTCATCCCCCCCTGGGTACCGTGCAGCAGAGCCTTTGATACTTGGTACGGCATGTGGATATGATGTCGGTTTGGTCGGAGGTTGATACACTGCACTCATACCGCGGAAACGTGGACAACAACACGAGCCTCCCGGTCCCGTATGTGAGCATAGGTTGAGCCACTATCTCGCTACCCATCCCGGTAGCGTTTTGTTCATCGCTGCTTGACCCGTACACAGGCTGGTTCCAAGCTATCGGGGAAACACACGACACAGCCCCGGTCCCCTTTCTCCCAAAGCCCCAGGCACCGATTCCGGGCCGGCCACTGTCACACATCCCGCCAGTTGACGTGGAATGATTAATTCGAATGCAAAATGGAACATAATTGCACATTGAATGTGTCATCAGCAAACACTGGTCACCAAGCACCCCGTTGCATCCACCCGTTTCACCCCAAACTCCCGCCCCATTTCATCGCCCCGAGTGCGAGAGGAAGTGACCAATACCGCCATCCTACCGGTCTGTGACAGTGTCCAGTACAGACAATGTCGACAGATCGCCACCATCCGTGTGAAAAGGCGCTCGAAGGAAAGGCAAACGAAGTGGAGGGCGAAAAAAAGGGACCTCTGACCTACACGCACGCTCCTCGGCACTTTTATCATGTTGTAGGGAAGGCCACACACACACACACGCACACAGTGACATTGTTGCTTTGTATGTATGCGTTGTACAGTTGCTTTTCCTTTATCGAGGTGGAAAAATGAAATTTCTTCTATTCATTTTAACACACTCGCAAACCGTGCACTGAGCGTTTCTTTCTAAAGTTTTCCAGCCTGCCTTGTTTGTTGCACTGTTGGGTTGTTTGGTTTGCGAAAATAAAAAATGCGAACAGCACGAAAAAGGCAGTCAGTGCGGTGGCACCCAACGAAAGCCATTCGTTCATTGTTGGGGCGCCCATCTGTTATACGCGCTGGCATTTCCAGCACCGGCAACGATGGGCGCCAGAGATGGAGGAGCAACCTTTCCGCTGCTCCCGGGGGGACACATTATTCGCTCGGGCTGCAGCTGGCACCTGTAAACGGACAAAAGCTAAAGTAAGAGATAGAGAAAAAAAACCACCAGGACACAGCTAGAAACCAGCGGAGCAGCAGAACGCGCTTTGTTTGCTGCTGGGAAGCGTCATTGAGATGGTCAGTGAGCATGAAACTTGGGTTGAGTTTTTTGCAGTTCTTGCGCTTTTCTCGTTTTCACACCCAGCAGCCATGGTGCGGTCAGCCATAGTGTGCCCGATGGCAGATGGAGTTTTTGTCGATTGAGAAACCAAAAAAAAGAGAGAGAGAATAGAGCACCACACGATGCGAACAGCACGGTTAAACATTCATCCAAGCAACATCTCTATGGTAGGTAAGGTTAAATAAATATTGAAAGAAATCAAAAACCCAACAACACCACCAGAAACCCAACCCAAGGATGAAAGTAAGCAGCCGGACTGTCCTGCTGGTGTTGTTCTATTATAGCGCCTCGAAAAAACTCACTGTAAACGTTTCCATTGCCATGCTTAAGCCGACCGGCATGGTACGCAAGAGCCAAACACACAATCGTCCCACCATCCATCCCGTTCCGTCTGGGTGCCCACACTGCCACACATTTCATTTGTTTTCCATTAATTATTTTCCATCTGCTCGTTTTGCTGCGGTGCTTCGTGTGATTAATTCGTGCTCGTTGCTGCTGGCCGGGGCTTTTCGGTGCCAGTTTGCCATTACGGTTGCAATCGGTCGTCGTTTATTTTTAAACGCAACCCATCACCCGGGCACGGGTGTACGCACGCACGGCGACACGTATGGTCCTTTCCCGTTTTTTTTTTGTTTCCTTGAGAGTAACTAAATACCCTTCATAGTGTTGGGCTTATAGCGGGCTTGCGACCGGCCGTGGCGGTAATGCAAATGGATCGACGTTAGTGGCAATGGGAAGAGTGCTTTCCGTGTCGTTTGTTTTACTGCTATAGTTTGTGTGTGTGCGCATGTGTGTGAGTGTGTGTGTGGGTTCATTCGAATCCCATTTTCGAGGAATTATAATACCGCTCTGTCGGTGTGTGTTAAGTTATGGCACGGGATTGGGATGACAGGGCAGCAAACACAGTAGAGTAGCGACGCTTTGTTGAAGTCAGAATGCTACATGAATTTAACAAAAAGGCACAAATGAAATGTATACCCTTTTCTCCAGGCCCCTCACCCCGCGGGGGCAATTTCCTGCCCTTCCCCTTAGCGCAATTGTTGTCAACGGCCATTGATGCTACTACGGTGGTGCTTACACAATGCTAAAAGCTCCCGTTTTTCTGCCAATTCCAGTTGCCGAATGGTGATTCGAGGTCCGGAATTAACCTGATTTTAATTGCACTTTACCGTATTTCTCGTTAGTTTTACGCTTATCACCCTGTGTGTGTGTGTGTGTTTCAGCAATTCCACAATATTTTTATGCTGATTTGTGGTGCATTATTATCCACTTACTTTAGCGCCTCTTTTGAGACAACCGGTGCGCCGAAGGGAGACGGATCGAAGGGATTCTGTTTTCGTTAATATCAGTAATTAATTATTGAACACCTGCATTTTATACAGTGAACGAGAACAAGAGCAAAATTGAGAACGACGGCTGTCTTTTGCGTACACTTACAAACCACCATGCGCCTCCATTGCGTTTCATTTCACAAACAACCATGCGCCTCCATTGCGTTTCAATTGCACAAGAAACCATTTTAACGAAACCGGGTAATATTTTGTCAATATTCTTGGAATATATTTGTTAATTTGTTTTACTATAAATATGAACCATATGAAGTGTAGCGCACCAGCAAACATTTTCGACAATTTCGGCAACCGACGGACTGCTTTAGCAACTGTTTCCCCGCCTTTGCAGTGCGCTCGGTGCGGTTAGGTTTATGATAGCCACATCATGAATTATGGATCGGAAACGGCCAACGCTGTGAAAGCACACTGGTGAAAACGGGGTGGAGGCAAAATCGATCAAAATGTATATCTGCTTCTGCACAACCCTGCTGCTGCCGCCGTGTTTGTGTGCTAACCGCTCGCTGTATTCTTCACCAAAGCTGCTGCCGTTCTACTTCTGCTGTATTCATTACACATGGATGGACATGGGGAAAGGGGGGGGGGGAGAAGCTTTTTCTTTGCTCCAATTTTTTCCCTTCCTTCTGTTCGAGGTATTACAAAGCACAGACACAGAAGCTCGTGTAAGCTTGCTCGTCCTTCAGCTCACTGCAGCAGTATTTGTGTCGGCAAAAATCGATCTATCGAGTCGGAACCGGTTCAAACCAGTTTCCCCCATTGAACGAGTTTCCCCATCACAACGAAGGTTGAACGATAAGAGAAAAATGGAAGCACTATAAAAAAAGGAACTTGATTCAATGAATAGGTTTGAGCCTCTCGTTTTACAAGTGAACGGTGCACGGGACGGTTCTGACATTGATGACACCAGTCGGGGGCAGCTAGTAGGCAGCTGAAAGTTTACTGCCCGCTCCACCGTCGATGGAAGTGAATCATAACGGGGATGGGGTGCAACATGTTTTTTAGGTCATCTCGCTTTATCCATCCAGCCGTTGAAATGCTGCGATCAAAAGAATGGTTGCTTTCCGCCATTCAAAGGATAGTTGCAGTAGTTTTTAGATACAAAGTTTCGTTTCGTAAAGCTTTACAAACAGGCTTTTCATTGGATGTTTTCATCGTTACTTGTAAGGTATGAGTTGTTTCATCAGTATTTATATCAGTATTTTTTATAAAACGTCCAGACATGTGGATCCTTTGACTGATTTGCATGGAAGTCTGTTACACATTACCAGGAACTATTGCAAACTTCAACTAAAGGTATAATTCTTCAAACACCACTTTTGTTTTTCTTTAACAAAATCTACAATAAACTCAAACAGCATCTCGGCCGCATTTAATTGATTAGAATAGACAACATCGCCCTTATACATTTTGTTTAATTCGTCCAACGCTCTGCGAGCTTCTAAAGCGAACATCAATGCGGTAAATTAAATTAGCGAATTGCGACGTTTACAAAGTGTGCGGCACGTTTCCGGAACCGGCATCCAGATCGGGCTGAGTTTCCCTCTGCAAATGCTTGCTCTGGACGGGCCAATACCGTTTAACGAACGCCTCTCACCAAACAACTCCCGAGCAAGTTGGGCAATGTTAGCCAGGCCATAAATTATTGCCAGGCTTTGCTCACATAACGCCGGGCTAGAGGAAACTCCACTCCACTTCCTTCCCAACGCAGGCCACTAAAAAACTTGCCCAACAAAATCAATATTGAGAATCAATCTAAAAAGTATGTAGATGCAATGCAAAAGCACTTTACCCGCCCCGCTGTCCCGCTTCTGTCGGCACTTTAAGCGCCTGCCATAGGGTGGCAGTGAGCGGTACAAAATAAATGTGCCAAAGTTTTGTTGCCAAGTAACTCATAGTTGATTTGTTTGTGCCAAAACTCTTGCTCTTGGAACCAGCGTTGGAACGAATCGACGCGTGCAGCATCCTTCGCCCGGGGGCGAAAGGTAGCTCGGCCTTAGCGTTTGACAGAAACGCTTCAACGCTGCAGTACCCGAACGTTGCGCCAAGAAGAAAAGAATCGAGAAATGGAAAAAAAATGTTTTCACACAAAAGCCGGAGCAAAAGTTTGCTGGAAGGCAAAAATATGCTCACACTCTCGAGAGGTTTAAAACGCAACCGAGAACGCGATTCGACGCAATGTGTGTGTGTGTGTGTGTGTGTGAGTGTGGAAAGTATTTTTTAAAGTTTTCTCCATAAATCACAACCCGGAACGGAACGTCCTGCAGGACGCACCAGGTGAAACTGGAACGTGGAACGAAAGCAATCTTGTTCTGCTTCTTCTTTTTCTTTACTACTATTATTATTCCCCTTCCTGCAGCGAGCGAAAGATGGAAAGGAGCCCAGGGGTTTCGGTAAGAATGTCCGTCCGGGCTAGACTAATCTTATGCCCGGGTTAATCCTGAAGCACGTTTTATAGCATAGGACGATAGGAATCTTCCCAACTTGCAGTGTGCTTCCTGTGCTCCCAACATTGCTTGGCTTGGGGTAGCAGAAAACCATTTCTTTAATATTCTTAACCTTGTGCAAAATGCGCATCTTTTAAATTGCCAACACACACACACACACACACACACACATACGCTAGTAAGACGGAACACCAAGGTCCGCATCGCAAGCTCTGCCGGCACCGATGCTGCGATGAATCAACCACTGGCTGGAGCTTTGAGGCCGTGGCACGGGGGGGCGGGGGGGAGGGATTATTTCATACACGATAGCACAGTATGCTCGACCGGGTAGTGTTCATCCCGAGTCGTTCATCGGCGCACCTCCCACCGGCCGAGGCATTGAAGCATTTAAACTTGTCAGGATTCATAACGCACTCGTGGTACGAGCGACGACTCCAACGACGTTCTCGCCAAGTTAGTCAAGGGACCGAAGCGCTTCACGTGTGGATGTGCCCGAGAAAGAGGACCGAAAGTGTTCTGGGCCCCCCGCTTCCGGCTCCGTTTTCTTGCTCCCCATGGACCGTGGCCGGAACTGACGATGGTGACGGGGGGCTGGAACACACATTATACCTTCCAGAAGTGAAGCATTCCGGTGGGCAGGGGAACAGCCCCGGAAGACGTTCGTCCCGGAAATGAGATGATGGCGGTGGTTCGCATCTTCAAGGTTTATCAAGCGACCGAGCAACGATCAGCACGGGCAACACCGCACCGCATGGGATATGGGCTTTTCACTGTAGGGGAAAATCCGACGAGCTAAGGGTCCTGGTGGATTTAAGGTTGTGGATTTATTTCTTCAACCTGCCCTTATCTGCCGAACGTTGCACAACGGACACTTACCGAGGTGAAGGTACAAACATCAAATCGGTCTCTCTTTTAAGTCATGTAACTTGGACATAAAAATACAGTATAAAACCAAAATTCATTCAAGATATTGGACTGTTACTTCGTTTAGTTAGGGAGTTCTAGGTAATCAAACATCAGTACAATAAAAAACTTAAAAATAAAAAATCCTTTATTTTTAAAACTACACCAGTTTTTGTAGTTTTGTTTCATGTTTTAAACCGACAGCTACGTAGAAAAGATAGTTAAAACTTTTCATGATAGTTACGAAAAATTAGTCCCATAAAACAAGCAATTTGTAACTTATTCATTGCATACGGGACTTTTGCCGTATTGGATAATATTTATGTTTTGAGAAAGCACCAGACATTAGTTCGATAAAACCTCGTCAAATTGAAGGACAATAAATTCACTAAAAATGGAAAGACAATTTGACGCTAACTTGCGCAACTTTTGCAGTTTTTGTCATATTCATTATTCCTTACTAGGGGCACCTTACTATTATTCCATTGCCGAAGGGTGCTGGTGCGGGAAGGACACTCATTGTTATGATTTTAGTTTACAATAATATGGATTGTCTAGATACTATTTGTTGACTTGAAGATATCCATTCGTTTGATCAGTAATGTTTTGATTTAAAATTGATTATGTGGTGAGTTTGAACAAAATTGAAAAAAAAAACATTTTTCCCAAACTTTGTGTCCAAATGCCCACTATGCTATCGAGAAGCTTTCCGAGGCTGACTTCAGAAGGTGCAGACTCGTAAGGATTGTACAGCATATGACGGAGGTCAGATCTGCTTCTGGAGGATTAAAGCAGTTTATATGTCTTTTAGTATCCGCCGTCCGCTTCGATCGATTTGCAAGACAAAAGCGAGACGAGCTTTCTCTTCGCTGGTTGCACTGCAAATTTCACAATCCTGGCCTCACCTATCGTATCGGCCTCACCTGTCGTTAGTTCCGCTTGCTAAGCACGTTCCAATCCCGGAAAGACTTAAGCTTGGATCCTCAGGATGTGCAGTTCGTGTATGGGGAAAATTCGAAAATTTATCTCATGCATCATAAATTACCTCAAATTTTTGGATTTTAATATATCTAAGCTGTCCTTTATAAGTTTAAAAAATCGATTAAAACAATATTGCTTCGGTTGTGGACTATCTTCCACTTTCAAAACTTGAGACAAACATTAGATCCCAACATTGAAATGTTTTTACCCCAGCGTTCGCAAGCATGCTTCTCCAAGCCTGTTAGCCTTTCTAGCATCTAAGTTTATGTATACACAAAAAGGGACGAAAAATGGCGCAGCAATCGGCAGAGGGCTCGAATGCCCTGCAGAATTCAAACAGAACAAACTTATTGATTCCCTGGCCGAAGTTTTGAAGATCGGCCGAAAAGCGCTTTCTATTTACACTCACAGCGGGAACCATTTCCCTCCTCCATCAATCCCATCGGAAAACTTCCCATGCTTTGCGCACTGTTAATATGCGAACCGGAAGGGAGGTTTTTTGACAGATGTTTGATGTAACTTTAACCCCGCACCTACCAAGCATACACTCTGAAGCCATCTGGTGCTGGTGTGTTAGCCAGTGCATGTGTAAAAATGCTTGAAAACCACTTTACGGAACGCTTCCTTTCGGGGAGCGGTGGGTGTAAAAGTTTTCCCCCGTTGACAGAGTTAGACGTTCCACTGCTGAAAAGCTTTCTTTCAACACGCCCGTCCGAAAGCGTCCAAGGGATAAAGTTTGAACAGCACCAACAGCACCATTACTGCCACCGAGCAAAGCTTCTAAAACGAAAGCGAAGCACAAACTTTTGCAATTGCATGCAGCCATGATTTGCGTTTGAGGAAGTTTGCTTCACAGTTTTGCCACTGTCCGCAGTGTAGCACACGGCTACGTTCAGGCATGAGTTGTGAGGTGTTTACGAAAACTCGCTTGAGAAGAACAGTTTTAATTCATACCATCCGGTGTGCTGTAAATAAATGCTGCAAACTGATTGCACCGGCGGAGATTTGGTGGTATCATTCAGGCAGGTAATAATCTGCTTAAGCACAGTCAGCAAAGCATCTCTCCCTGTCTAATGAAGCATGGGCAAAGCGAAAGATTCTCACAGAAATGAAAACATAAAAGCACAGAGCGACACATCAGTCAAACAAACACAACAAAACCCGAGCGAAATGGTAACGGGAAAGCCATAACGAAGCGGTCGCGCAACGACCATTCGCAGCCCTGGCTGGAGTAATGATAATAAACGCGATACCCTTCACTAATGACAAACCATCGATATCCTTCGGTTATAAAACTTTGACATTCAGCGAACCCGTCGGCCCGGACCGCCCATGCCCACGGCGGGGCGGATGGGTTGGCGCATCCGTTTGCCGTGGAAAACTTCCGGCCCGTGGGCACATCGTTAGCAGTGGTAGGTGCTATCGATATGCTCGCTGTGGGTTAGGTCATTATCAACCAGCCCGCACCTCAGGTCCACCCCGTCAGACACGTACCAGCCAAATGGCTGCTTTCCCGAAATGGGGCAGCAAACTGTACGAACCCAACCGGCGCAGGACCAGCGGGATCAGTGTGCCCGTAAAAAGTGCGCGAAAAATGCAAACACACACACACAGTCGAAACGGTCTTGCTGCTGCTACGGTGCAGGATGGTGAAAATGTCCGCAAACGCGAACGAGCGTCCGTGGTGGTTGAGAAGAAAAGTGTGTCTCTCTTCCTCTCCCGTTCCCTCACTCCAGTTCCATGTTTTCACACATCAGTGACGACCCCGGTCATCGAGAGGATCGTAAAGTCGGGCGCACTAGAGGCACAGCCACTAGTCCCGAACGCCCGTTCCCTTACTCGCTGCAGGGACCGGAAAATTGCAGTTTCCGGCACATAAAAGGTGATAATAATAAATGTTCCCCCCGGGCTCGCCAACTTCACAGTGCAGGACCGCTGCTTCTTCGACAGCTGGAAGGAAAAGGACAAGGTTAAGAAAACGTTGTCACAAACAAACACCGCGACCTTACCGAATCTGTGCGTCCCCGCGTCGAATTTCGTAGTCAATATTTCTTCCCCCTCCACTTGGCTCGCGCGCTGCCACTGATGAATCGATTCGATTATTCTGTCGAAGCACGAAACGGTTGCAAATGCGCCAGGGAGAGCGAAAAACCCATCGTTTGATATTGGTTCCATCGATGGCTTCCGGTTCGCTGATTTCGGATTCACCAGCAACATCCAGCACGAAGCGGTACCGTTCCTTCCCGTTGGTTTCGGGGTGATGGTGCAAACGATTAATGGAACCTGACAGGACATTTTTTCTGTCCCTCTCTCTTTCTCTCACACACCCTTGTTCGATAGGGTGTGGTGGTGCTAGTGTCCTTCTAAAAATACAGAATTTGGAAAAAAGGTTATTATACCGGATGGTAACGGAGAGACAGATTTCGGTTGTTTTTTTCTTTACGGTAAAGTGCCTCTGGATTAAGCTTCTCTTGTGCTCCTGCGAATGCTCGGTGAATTCCTTTACTGCTTTTACATCGGCCTTCTCCGGAGTACGAGATAGCAGCAACGTTGACTTTTAACGCGATGTTCAGGGAAAGGTTCGATCTAGCTGGAGGCTAGATCTGTAGGATGATTTTGTAAGCACCGCTTACCAGATGATGGCGACTCTCGTGTCGCATTAGACCGACCGGCCGAAAACCCATCTGGCGCGTGCTTAATGGCTGCGTCGTGCTGATTAATGGGCCACCGCTTTACCGCTTAATCGAATCGCATCATCATTATCGGTTGTTGGGATGGTTTTGCTTTACCGATTTAAAAGTTTTCCGAATGCGGCGTAACGGACTCACACTGACTCTTTCTCTCTCTCTCGTTCTCTCTCGTTTTTTTTTTTCTATATAGCTGTACCGATGAAGGTAAAGAAAACGGATCTGCCAGTGTTGCCGCAGGACGCGGACATGCTGCCGGCGCTGGACGATGGTTCGGACGGTGCGTCGGACAACAACTCGGAGGACGACGAGGAGGACGACGACATCGACGACGAGGAGGACGAGGAGATGCTGGGCGACGAGCCGATCGAGAGCGAGGACGATGAGTACGATTCGGACGAGGACTTTGACGCGGGCAGCGACAAACCGTCCGGTGCGGACACGATCGACACGGGTTCGGCCGCCTGGGACAGCTTCACCACCCCGCCCCCGCCAGCTGCACCGGTTGCCGGCAAGGAGGCGACCAAGAGGCAGCCGGCGGACATTGGCGGCCCGATCGGGGGCATGCTGTACGCCGGCGGCTACGCGGCGAGCTCGACCGAGAGGACGGGCGGCAGCATCGAGCTGGTGACGACCCCGATCACGGCCATCCCGACGCCCGACCCGTACTTTACGCACTTCGATCCGCGCAACGAGCACCAGAGCTTCAAGGTATGTGCGAGCCGCGAAAGTGATGTTTGTATATGCTGTTCGTAGAATTTGCACGCCGAATTTCAGGAAGCCCAGCAGCGGCTCGAGGAGAGCCACCGCGAGAAGGTGACGCGCGTCATGAAGGATTGGTCCGACCTGGAGGAGAAGTACCAGGACATGCGGCTGGCCGACCCGAAGTCGGCGCAAACGTTCAAGCAGCGGATGACGGCCCGGTTCCAGGTGAGGTTCCCTTGCGACCGTACCACGCCATAACTCGTTTTGTGTGTGTGTGTGTGTGTGTGTGTGCTGTTTTGGTTCTTGCATTTTTTGTTTTTTTTCTTCTGATTGCGTTATTGCACGCTTCTGCTACCTTTCCTGACACTGCCGGCTTCGTGCACCCCTTTTTGTTTTTGGACCCTTCCTATTCCCTTCCCCATTCTTGTGGCTGACAGTAAAATCATGTCATGATTTGAGTCGAATCGCGTTTGTTACAGAAACGAGAGCTCTCTCTCTCTCTCTCTTTAGTCGCACCACAGTCCCAGGAAACGCAACATTTCCATCCGTTGGGCTGTGGTTCCCCCGACAGTGTTTCCGGTCGTACCGTACATGGGCAAGTGCACCACGCGCTAGCTTCTTGTTTTTCCCATCCAAGCGCGGTAGAACAACTTTAGCACAGTTTTAGCGTAGTAGCGTAGTGTGAACACACTCCAAAAAAGAAAAAAAAAACAATTGGGGAAACCGTCCGTGAAGCAGCAAACACGAGCGAGTGCAATTTAAATTAACTGTCGACTGCAGTGCTTTCAAAAAAAAAAAAAAAACTAAAAAGTGAGGAGCAAAAAAGCGTCGTGGTGTAAGTTTAATAACAATTTCTTTTCGAACTTTGGTTTCGTGGTTTTCTCTTTCTTTATTCGTTGTTTTTTTGTTGTTGTTGTGAGTTTACACATGACCGAGTTTCCGGCGGGTTTTATCCGGTGCCACCGAAAAGCAATTACAGGCGCCCGGGACGCGCAACATACTGCAACTTGCAGCTCGGTCCGCATGAACCGATTGCACGACGGGCACGGGTATCGTCCGTCCTGCTGGAGCTAAACGTCACCGTTATTGCCCGACGTGTGCCGAACATTCAAACCCCTCTCCCCTCGTGGTTGTTTGCCGCTTTGTCCGGACCGTTCCCCTTCCCGTTGATCCCGTTTTGCTCGTGTTCCGTTTTTTTGCTAGTAGTTGATTCGTGCCAAACTTCATAAAACAGCAACAGTGTGTCCTGTAGCGGATACAATAGACAATCCTTTTAGCACAACCAAACCAAACCAAACCAAACAAAAAAAAAAAAACAGAAAAGAAATGGTGACATGAGTTTAACGGTCTCGTTCTCGTAACTAAAATCGGGGGCCCTCCCCCCGTTCTCTGCTCCGGCCCTCCGGTCCCTGTTCGTTCGTGTAATATTTTAGACTTCTGTGCAGGCACTGGAAGAGGAAGGCAACTCGGAGAAGCACCAGCTGGCGGCGATGCATCAGCAGCGCGTCCTCGCCCACATCAACCAGCGCAAGCGGGAAGCGATGACCTGCTACACCCAGGCCCTCACGGAGCAACCGCCGAGCGTAAGTACGGCGCCATTCGGGGCACCGTTTGGTTTTTTGTCGTTCAACCAATCGCCAAATTGCAAAATCGAAATCGAACGCGAGCGAGTGGGAATTGGTCCCGTCCGGGTTTGCGAGCTGCCAGATGTTCATTTCCGGGACGGATAGGAGGTAGTGATGGGAATCCAGTTCCGTGTTCCTGCTGAAGTCGGTTCCGTTCATTGAAAGGAATGATCTAACCTAAATTTAAATAAAATAAAAGTTCTGGTGTAAAATTTGAAGGTCCTGTTTTCCAAGTAGAACATCATATTAGAACGAAGGTAACGCTTAAAGTTGCAAAGCAAAATTTGACGTCGTTTTCTGGAAAGCATTTTCCCTTTTTTGAGCTCATATGGCAATTATAGTGCTATCCCTTTTATCAAAATGTATCATTTTCATCAGCAAAAAAATATGAAGAACTATAAAAATATTTACCTGAAGAAAGGTTTTATATCATTTAAATTAACCTCCCGCTGCCTTTCTGAATATATGAAAAAAAAAACCATAAATGAAGATAACAGAAACAATTTTGTTGATTCTGCTGTAAAGAGACGGTGAAAAACGATTTTTTTCTGCTTTCCCGTTGAGTTAGCCCAAACGAACCTACTAGGTTCGTTCCGCTCCTTTTCGTAACGGAACTGGTTGCGTCCTGTGCCGAAAAAAAAATCGAATTTTCCCATCGCTAGTAGGAAGCAATGGTCGGGGCCACCAAACATTGTTTTCGATGCATCGCAACAACGAATATCAGGGGGACCGCACTGGACGTACGTGCTCGTTATTGCATGCACGGTCAGGCACGTTCCACGACACGCTCCAATATGTGGGCAACTTTGATGGCAATCCGTTTATTTCACAATTTTAATGAACTTTGGTTTTTCGGGTTCACAAAACCTGTACGGAAAAAAAAACGGAAAACCAGTGTCATTGAGTTTTGCACCGGGGTGTTTCGGGGTAGAATGTTGCATCAAGGCTTATGCCCTCAGTGTGTACGGGGTACGTGATGTGTGCCGGAAAACGTGCCCACACTCGCTTAATATTTGCCAAATAAGGTTGAAATTTTCTGACCCCTCTGATTGACACACACATGCAACAATGTTTGTATGCAAAAAGCCGCTTGGTACGGTTACATAAACTGTACAAAGGAACCTACCGCCAACACGTTCTGCTCGCCTCCGGTTGGAACTTTTGTGAAACGGTTGTTGGAGGCTTTTCCTCTGCTTAATCTTTACCAACGATACTGCAGCTTGCGTTTAACCGCTTCCCCATCTCGTCCCAAAACAGTCCCACCGGGTGGAAAAGTGTCTGCAGAAGCTGCTGCGCGCACTGCACAAGGACCGTGCCCATGCCCTATCGCACTATCGCCATCTGCTCGGTTCGGGCGGCACTGGTGGGCTGGAGGCAGCCGCCTCCGAACGGCCCCGCACCCTGGAACGCCTGGTCGACATTGACCGTGCGGTAAATCAATCGATGGCAATGCTGAAGCGCTACCCGGAGCTGTCCGTCAAGCTGTCCCAGCTGATGGACGATTACATCCAGGCGCTGCGCTCGAAGGACGAAACGCCCGGCTCGATGCTGGCGATGACGGAGGAGGCGGAAGCGGCCATCCTCGACAAGTACCGCATGGAGATTGAGCGCAAGGTCAGCGAGAAGGAGCGCCAGCGGCTGGCCGAGAAGCAGCGCAAGGAGCAGCGGGCCCAGGAGCGCGAGAAGATTCGCGAAGAGAAGCTGCGCCTGGAGGCGAAGAAGATGGAAGCGGCTTACAAGCAGCAGCAACAGCAGCAGCAGCAGCAGCAGCAGCAGCAACAGCAGCAGAAGCAGGCTCAACAGCAAGCCCAACAGCAGGCCCAACAGCAGGCGCAGCAGCAGGCGCAAATGATTGCGGCCACGTTCGCCGCAACGCAACAGCAACAGCAATCGATGCAAACACAGCAACCCGCACTGTCGGAGCAGCCGCAAACCCAGAAGCAACAGCCGGATCTGGAAGCGCAAAAGGAAACGGACACCACGAAGGATTACTCCGAGGAAGCGGCCGTCACGTAAGTATAACAGCTGCGGGAAAAGTTATACCACACCGCAATTAGCCACATTGGCCTTCCCGGCTGACTGGCTGACTGGCTTTTCCCACCTAATTAATCACTCCCGTGCGTCTTGTCAACTTTTCCACGCTTCCGTTTCCGGTACGCGTGCAGAAGCCCGCAACCGACCGCACTGCCAACCGTGGACGATGAAGCGGTGCAGCGCGCGGTAGAGGAGGTGGCAGCGGCCGTCGCCCACCAGGAAGCCGAGCCAAAGATGCAACACGTACTCGCCCACGACATTGGCCACGGTGAACCGGTAAGTAAAGCAGCTAGGGTGCTAAACAGGGATGAGGGAAAATAGGGGATTCCGGAGCAAGATGAATTTCCGTTTCGGGTGCTAGCTGCAACGTTAAAACGGAGCCGCTTACAATGTTGCTGCAAAGTCTTGCTGTTAGTGGAGGAAACAGATCATCAGTAGATAGGGGTGAACGGAGCTGCCACCGCTCGCCTGGGAAACTGTTTGGGAAATTAAAGAAAACCAAAAAAAAACAAGCTAATTGCCGTCCTTATTGCTTCCGTCCCCATCCCCCAAACAGAGCTACTCGGTGCGACGTGAAGTCTACAGCTCGAGCGGACGCGACAGCAAGAACGTTTACTTTACGGTCGGATTCGCCGGCGTCGCCCTCATGGCGGCGGTGTTTGTCGGCGTTGCCGTGGCCAAGTGGAAAGCTTCCCGATCGCCTCATGCTCAAGGATTCGTCGAGGTGGATCAGGTAAGTGAGCGAGAAAGGTGACCATTTGGAACAAACATCCCCCGCTAATCCTCTAACGAACAAAACAAAAAAACACCTTCACTTACAGGCGGTTGGTGCACCGGTCACACCGGAGGAACGGCACGTGGCCAACATGCAGATCAATGGGTACGAGAACCCAACCTACAAGTACTTCGAAATCAAGGAGTAAGCACTGCGAGCAGAAGCCGCGGCAAAACAACAACCATCAATGTCCCGGTTCAAGGCCAATCAACACCACTCGCATTGGCCCCTAGGTGGGGGTGCCACACCCATTCCCCTCCCCCCACCTATCCACCCCTGTAGAAAGAGAAGCGCAACACACAAAGCCCCCGGAACGGTACTCCAGATGGGCTGTAAGATCCTTGTGAAAGTACGATTGATATCCCCTTAGAGAAAGCAAGAGAAAGAGAGACAGAGAGAGGGCAAGAGAGTAGGAAGAAGAAGTGCTGTAAGTGGAAAATCGATATTTGTAGTAAAACGAACGCGTTCGCAAAACACCCAGGCAGGGAAAAATACCAACCAAAGGCGGACAGCATCAAGCGGACCGGCGGCAATCATCTTCAAGAAGTGGATGAATCTTAAGAAACGCAAGCTTCATCAAACAGACGCTCCCTATAGGCGTAGTTTTGTGGGAGTTTTTTGTGTGTGTGTGTATATGTGAGAGTGTAACAAGGACACACACACGCACACTCGCTAGTCGATCAATGTTTTGTGAATACTCATTCTAGTCCTGTTCTCTGTTTTGCTGAGAGGTGTATTGTTGATGAACCGGCACGCCGTCAAGAAAATGCATTTTAAACACAATTTTAAGATCGCAGAAACACTTGAAAAATTTGTGTGTGAATATGTGTCCGAGTGTCCAAGGCAGTGTGGCAAATGTAACCCCTCTAAGTTATGTGTATTGCGCAAAACAGAGATGCAGAGTTGGCTGCACGAAATAATTTCGTGACAGTTTGTCCAAAAACCAACCCAAAAACCAGATCTCTCTATGTGAAAATGGGTAAGCCACAAAAACATTTGCTGTATTGCGGCTAGCTGAGAAGAAGCAGAGAGTGTCCGGCCGCGTGCACTTGAACCATTTAGTCAAGCAAAAGTGCACCGAAGCATTAACACACACTACTTGCAACCTACTACTAGAACCTAATGCTAACGAAGAGCGAGTGGACGTTAGTGGGTGTGTGCGTGATTGCAACAGCAACAAAGGACAGCAGATAAGAAATTGTTGCTACTGTTGGTTTGAATCCCGTTTCCTTTTAACCCGCTATATCTTTACAACCTATACGCCTCCTTATCACGCTCTCGGCTGTACGAGAGACCAGACACGTAGAGCACGACGCTACCAAAGAATAGAATGCTAAACAGTCACCCTTAATGATAGTTGATGCGCCGCTCCTGCTGCACCGGTTCCTTGCAGCCTCTGTTTTGTTTGTTTTGTTTTTTTAGTGTACTAGTCAAGAAGCCACATGAGAAACCGCTCATTTAGTCCACAGTTTCACCGAAAACACCTTCCAACACGTAGCAGAAGTGATAGGAGCAGTATCCCGAGCATCATCAGGCACCACCGTCAAACCTTCCCGGTCAGCCACCCAGTCAAACAGATAGCGACAGACAGACAGAGAGAGGTGGAAAGCGAACGAGCGAGAGAGAGCCAGGATAGTTAGATAGCTAAGTAGCTAATTAGTTATTAATTTTCTACAATCGATCGGTTATGCTGCTCAGGTTAAAACAAAAACCAAACGGTGCATCATCATCATCCCACTTGAATGCATTGCGGGCACACGACCCGTCTCTCCCGCTTACCACACGCACTAATCGGGCCGCGGGCGGGCGGGTTTGGTTGGACGGACACAGACGCAGTGTGCAACAGACAGACAGACAGAGCCACATACTACACGATACACTACCCTCTCATTTGATAAGCTTGTAAGAATATATACATGCATTAAATAAACGTACATTATACAACCGATTGCATTAAATCTATATATTCGCTTGACGCGCGGTGACGGTGGCGCGGCGCTCCGCTGCTGCTGACGGTGCCGTGGGTGGTCGGAAGGAAAGCACCTGTCTCTCCCACCACCCATCCCGAACGCCGCCGCCCACCCGCACGCACTCAATAATCCAAGGTGCAGTAAAAGCCTCACGCCAACGCATTAACTTCACTAGCATGCGAAATCCATACGAAAACGAAAAGAGAGAACATGAGTACAGAAAATGGATTAAAAACAAAAACACACGTAAACCAAACCAGCTATATTGAAGTATATACAGTATATTTTTTGTAATACAAACACACACACACACACACACACATTCACACCTGCTATACGCTTTGAAATTTCATATTTATACTACCTTAAATAAAACGGAAATAAAAGAAAAGTGAAACAATAAGGAAACACTGAAAAAAAAGACATCGCAAAACCGCAACTGCTATACATATATACATATACATATATTTACAACTGGAAAAACGAACGCAAAAGCGCAAAAGTTAAGCGACAGTCAGTGCAAACTAACATGAACACTGTGTAGCAGAGCAGACAGAGCGCTGGAACAATAAAGCCGAGATGTAGAGATTGTGAGTGAAAGCACAGCTCTGATCTGCATACACACCTACAGTTGGCATCCTTTTCCCATTCTCACAGTAGGAATGGTTTCAGGACCCACGCATCCCTAGCCCCGCATTCAAACCGTGCTCTGGTTCTGCCTTCATTCTATCGATCAACCCCCTCACCCCCACCCCCTCCCGCTAACACACCTGTTAACCCTGGACACTTTTAGTTACCGCAGTTGTCATAGCGTCAGAGCGCTCATCTTGCGCAGCTGTAGCATTCACTAGCAACCACCACCGGTACGAGCTGTTTTCAAACCCGATACCGGCCCTAGAACCTGGCAACAATAATTATACAAAGTGTGAAACAACCAAGAGCTTCTTCAGAACAATTTAGCCGTAACACATAGAGCGTGCGCATAGGCAGCATCACGGCACGCAGATAGACACACGATCCTGGCGCGATCCTTCAGCAGGTATTGCATTTAAAATTGCGCACAGAGACACCGGAAGCAGCGGCACCATTGCCACCGCCAGGCTCTCGCTCTCTCGTACATTCTCACAGACGGCGGACAGAGGCAAAGCAAGCCGCTTCCGCTCGCGTATCGATGTTTTCTTTCTGGCTTCGCCAACAACAAGTGTCCCTTCACTGCGTAAGGGTGTGGAAAGCGAGCAGCAGCAACAATTCTAGGGTGAAATAAAAACATAATTGTTGAAGAGAAGAAAAAAAAAACAAGAAAGCAGGCATACAGTGGGAAATAAAAAGCAAACAAATGAACAAACAAATAAACAAACAAACAAAAACACGAGAACAAAATCGCAACAACAATCCAATCACTCAGCAGTGCAGAGGTGTGTTACATGTCGGAAAATTGCATCCTAGGCAAGAAGAAAATTCGTCCATTTTTGTAGGATTTTGCGACGCGCGTTAAACTAGGTGTTAGAGAAACAAACAAACAAACAAAACTGAAACAAATGCTAAACAAACAAAACAAATGGCAAATCTTATCGATAGTGTGTCATAATGCTCTCCCCTTTCCCCTGTTTCCCATCCCGTATCCTTCCAGTCGCACGCACACCTTGCTTAGTGCACGCGCGTGCTGACAGATAGCTGACGATATCTCTCTAAATGAACTCCTCACGAATAGCAGCCACTCGTGGCGGTGCAGTAAAATGCAGTGCAGCAGTGCAGCGCACACTGCAACGCCTGTTGCAACTCTACGTGGGGTAAAGGCAGCATGGGGTACTTGTTGAACGCCCTAGCTTCAAAGCCACCAGCCAGAGTGTTACTCCGTTTGTTACGCTATTTCGCTATCCATCTGCTTTGTGCACCGAGCTAAAAGCTTTCGCCTGTACGATGGATTGGCGCTTACACCTCATGGTACTGGGTTTTGTTGCGCCTTTCTTGTTTTGATACTGTCTATAGACGCAATAGGACGTAAAGTTTGCACGTAACGTAGGGGGGAAGGTCTCAGATTGGCGGTCAAAGGTAGAGGACGCCTTCTTGTACACTACTACTCCACTAACTACCACTATCAATCATTTATCTCTCTTTTACTTATCGTACTACAATTGGTTTGTTCGAATGGGGCGCAACAGTTGGTCGCCATGCTGCTGCCTCCCTACACCACTGATCCTGCTACTACTACGCTTTGTGGTGGTGGTGGTGGCGGTGGTGGTTTGGCTCGCAAAACTGATTAAATGACATTTTGAAAATATATTAAAGAAAACTGACTCAAAATGCAATGGCAAACACATTATAATAGAACACCCGAACAGCAGTAACGGAGGTCATACTAAATAAAAAAGAGAAAAGTGTAACAGAGACGAACATAAGTGGAAAAGAGCGGCAAAAAAAACACACGCAACATATATATATAATCTATGTATAAAGGAACAGAAAAGCACGATGGGTAAAACGGGAAAGTGTGGAACGTAAGCAAACCAAAACCAGTAGCAGTAAAAGCCATCAGTCACGGACGAGGAAAGGCAGAAGAAATAAAAGCAAAACAGCCATGACAAAACAATAAGGAAACTGAAGACGGTTAAGACGGTAAACACCCGTGTGTGGTTAGATCATCAATAAAGTTGGTAAAGAATGTTGCAGCAGTGAAGCGCTTGGAAAAAAGATGGTATAGGGAAAGCCTCCCCCCCCCCAGAATGAATGCATAGAATAGATTATATATCATGTATAAGTATGAATATATTTATATACAACACAAAAACAAAAACACACACACACATATAAGTGTAATGATGTAAACATTTACAGATTAGTTTTAATAGGTGATCATACACAAAACAAAAGAAAAAGGAAAGGTATGAACGGGAAGCAGTAAGGGTGCATAAAAGCGAACAAGAACAGTTGATGTGTAATTAAACGAAAGCAAAAGCCCCACAAAGCAAGCGAAAAGAGATAAGTGGCAGGCACAATTTAGAACAAAGAGAAGAGTTGGCTGATCTAGAGAGAAAGCAGCTAAGGGCAGCTAATGCAGAAGAGAACTCGCAATGCAACGCGTCGTTGGTAGTTTCTCGGGTGGCTCAGCCATATTCTTCTCTAGATCCATGGCACACCGAACCACCATCGCCGAGTGCATCCACCCGACAAGAAGACAAGCAATTGGAAGGACACCTACGAGATAAGGAGAAAGATACTGGCAAAGATAATACCTAAACCCAAACTGCATACTCTTAAACGGTTAATAAGATGACGCGAAAAAAAAAACCAAAATGTGTATAATGTGCGCGCCACACAGTGCGCCCTAATAATTGCTTGTTAGTTTGTCCAGCAAATACAATAATAATCCAGCAATTGCAGAACCGCTCTAAACAATGCTCGAAACAATGAACATGCCACTAACAAGCGAAACACAAACACACACTGCACTACACCAACACACAATAGGACACACAAAAGAAACACACTTTCTATACTCTCCAAAACAAGACACACATAAAATGTTTAACGCAAGGTACGTAACACACAAATGCTAAATCAAAATATTCCGCTTGGGTTTTGTGTTTCGTTTTCCTCGACTTGCGTGTATGGGTTAACTTAAGGATGGAGAAAGAAAAACACTCACACGTTCCCAGTTTCCCAGTTTTTTGATGCTCTATACTGTTGTTATTACTATGCTGCACCTTTCCCTTCCTCTCACCAGACGTGCGTGAGGGCAGGTTTTGAGATGAGCTACTACCTTACTACTTACTACTATTAATACCTAACAACACTCACAGCCACAATCAAACACACACACAGACACGAACACAAACACACACACACAAACGAGAAGGATAGTAAAGAATCCAATTTTGATAAAAAAGCAAACCAAAAACCGCAAGGCGCAAAAACGAAAGTACTAGTAAAAATCAAAGGCACACTAGTGAAGAGATAAAAACCAAGACAAGAGTGGAAGAAACAGAAAGTGTGGAAGAAACACAATAAAATGGAATAAAACACTCCTGGACACACACGCGCACCGCTCATACTATTTCCCATCATCTTTTGGGCAAACAACAGCTAGAAAGCCATCCAAAACACACAAGAAAAAGAGAGGACAAATGAAGAACAAGTCCTTTAAAAAGAACACCCATAGCACACGTACACACCACAGGAAGAGGTAAGAGTAACAGTTGAGAAAAGAGAGCTCAAAACCGGAAATCACAGTCCAGCCAGTGAGGAAAAGTAAGGAAAAGCATAATATGAAAACAGATGGCTAGCATAGAAAATACGACAGATGCGTAACAAATCCACAGCAGCAAAAAGTAGTAAAGTCAAGGAAGCTAGTAACACGATATCACAACATCATAACTGTGTGTGTGTGTGTGTGTTAAGCGAGTGTAGCGTGTGTTGAAATGATGTATGTATGAAGAAAAAAAAACAACAGTAAAACAGATGGAAAACCAATGTTTAAATAAAAAGTACTATAAAAAAAGGAAGGTATCTATTTGTGTACGAGTGCATCTTACTGGTGAGAATGTTGGGAAATGGAATGTCCTGCTGTTAACAGGGTTGTGAAGTATTCTAACCTTTGTTAAGATTGCTCGTCTTTTCGGATTTAATCACCAGTATTTACCAGGCACACGTGTGGATTGTACAGCAGAGTGGAATGCTTTATTGTACATACTCACTCATCAAACAGCAAGCTGCCACCGTCCATAAAATCGACTCCATCAACAGAGTCCTCCCCGTTCTGTGCCGCCGCCGTCTCGTCAAGTTCCACCCGTTTGCTCTGGAAAAAGTTACCCTCCGACGCTTCCGGATCATATCCGTCAGCGGCTCTACTGTTCTTGCTCCTTGTAGCCGTCCTTTCGCGATACTTTTGCTCGCTGTACGTGCAGCTCGTCTTTTCCGGATACTGTTTGCCTCCGTTTCCCTCATCGACCACCCCGTCCAGCGGTAGGTGCGTACGGATGAACTCGTACACTTTGTGCTTTTCCTTCGGTAAACTGTTCAGCTCGTAGCGTAAACGCTTCGCTAGCAGCGATTCGGTCATGAAGGAAAAGTGATGGTGCATGCACTGGTACGTTATGTCGGTGTCGGCCTGCTGGCAAATGTCCATCCACCGTTTGACACACTCCACCGGTGTGCTACGGTAGCCCGCAAAGAGGGCCGGGTTGGAAAGTATGCCACGTGCTGCCATCACGCCTAGAAAGTGGGGAAGAGAGTGATAGTGTTTAGTGAAATAGATACAGTACTTGAACGGGATCTGGATTTGGAGCTTAGGGGGGGGTAATTGAGGTTAGCATTATTGATTTTAGTTTCTTTATACTAAAATAGGGTTCTTGATGTATAACAAAAAAAAACACATTATCCTATGGGACAGTGAGTGTCTCAAACGTGCGTCATTCTGTTTAGGCAAAATTAAATTATTTACTATTCCACTACATGTAATGTTCAAACTGAGTTAGAATGAGAGTAATAAGAGTTATTGTACCGTCTCAAGAGTGAGTAAAAATGCTGTGATTGGGTGTTTATCAACCATAGACCGAGGTTGAACGCGAAGAGTGAGTAAATAGTTTAACTCACCATTATAACTCATTCACTCTGGTTCAATTCACGTTATAGAGAGGCTATATTTTCATCTCTACTTCAAACGCGCTCCAAACATTGTATCGCACTGTAGAGGGCTCGATTAACAAGCCTTGGTTACCGTTGGCAACTGGTTGCCAGTTTTTCTACCCAACCTAGCAAACTTTGCATCTACTTCCGTGCCAACTGTAGCAGAGTGTGCTAGGCGAGTCTATTGTCTCGAGTCTATTGAAGTAAGGTTTACAAAAGCAGAGTAAAAAAGAAAGCCCTCACATTAACATGTCGACTCTCAAATCTAAGAAAACTACACAAACAGGAAAACATAGTAAGATGGATAAAACGGTAAAGCTAAAGTCGGGCAGCGCTTCCTCTCTTTCCCTGCTGGAGCTGAGCAATTCCAACGAGGACGTCATTCAGCAGCGCATCAACAGCATTCGCATGGAGCTGGACGATACGTACAACATATTCGTCAGCGCACAGGAAACACTTTCCTCTATCTCGTTCGAACACCTGAGCGAACGACTCGGCACCAACGATGACTGCTCGTCACCATCGGTGGAAGCGATCGGAACGTCCCCCTCGGAATCGTCTCCGCTCGTGCACGATGCCAACGATCGAGTTGATGTGGCAAAATCACTCGAACAACTGAACGCCGTCCCGAAGCAAGCGCAGCGTACCAAATCCGCTGAGGATATACCGGAGCTCAGTGCGTTTTTCAAAGTGATACAAGACCTGACGGAAGGTATCAAGAAGATAAGCAGCCACCAACAGTCCATTACCGAGCTTAACCAGGACATTAACACCTTTGGCGAGCGTACCAGCAGTGGTGCGCAAAAGTCCAGCGATTCTCATTCGTCGCTAACGTCGCTTTCGAATCGTATGGCGACCATGAACATAAACTAAGCGCAAATATGTTGCAATAAATTTCCAGCTTCCTTTATCGATTCTTCCGCCCCATCACCTGTCCCGCCCTACCTTGGATACGTACCATCGCACTTTGTTTGGGAGTACATTTGTTCCGCATCGGCCAGCGTAAATATATCACCATTGGCAACCATGGGTATAGCGATCGATTGTTTAATTTCCTGCAGCGCGTCCTTATGCACCGGCACCTTCGTCATTTCGGGTGCCGTACGACCGTGTACGGTGAGGAATGTAATACCGGTTGCCTCTAGCTGACGGCACATGTCGATCGTATGCTTTTGGTCGCTGCTCGAGAGCAGTCGCACCTTTACGGAAACGCTGAACGTACTGGGCATGTTGCGGCGCACCGTTCCCAGCATGTCGGCGATAAGCTCGGGAGTTTTCAGCAGCGCACTACCGTACCCTTCGGCCATTGCCCACCGCTGGGGGCAACCGCAATTTAAATCGACACCATCGACGTACCTACGGAACGCAAACAGGCAGGCAGCTGGTTACTGTAGAACCCCTTATTAACACCAAGCATACTTACGGATAAACCATTTCGCTGGCGGACAGGAAATCAATCGTATTGTTGGCGGCAAATTGAGCAATCAGCGGCGTGTCATCTGAAATAGGAGGGGAAAAGATAGAGAACCGTATTCGACTATCCGCTTCCATCATGCTTCTCCTGGATACCTTCGTTCGTGGTGAATTCGTTCAAGCGAGCCTTTTCGCTCTGGCAGAAAGAATCAGCCATTATCATGCTGGTAAACGCTAGATCGGTCCCGTACGATCGCACCAAATTGCGAAATTCCAACCTACCGAGAGCAATGGAACAAGAGGATTAGTCTTGGCATGGAAACCAGCCGTTTGGCACGGAATGGTTCGAGAAGGGAAACAGATTCGTACTTGCTGTATCTTACCATCGGAGCACAAATCTTAAGAAATGTGTTGCGTTCCGCTGCGGAGCTAAACAAATGACGTATGTTTGTTTTTTCTTTCATGTTAAACTTTGTGTATTTTTGCGTAGAAAAGGTTTATAGCGCGCTTGCACCGGCACGAGGTTTTTCTCACTACGGATATCAAAACAAAGTTTGTGTTGAGAACTGTCAAATTGCAAAGAGTGTGAGAAAGAGAGCGCAAAGCAGTGTTAAAAAGAGTCAGATCGATAGAGCACTGCTTCCGACAATTGTCGACATGTTCCGAATATGATCTAAAACAGAATGCAAAAAAAGAAATTGTTTAATTAAATAAATATTTGAGAACAAGTATCAAATTGATAATAAAATGGAAAGAAATTGAAACGGTTTGCACACTAACAAGTATTTTAAGACCAAAATTTTATTACCGTTCACCCCGCAAAAGTCTATTGTCAACACTGTCGGAAGTGCGCAGGGTTCAAAACTTCGCTAAAATTCTTAAATTAATTTGAAATTGTTCGAAAAACCGTTAATTTTACAACACGTGGCTAGCAACAGTAGAGCAATTTATATGAAAACTATGATTTTGCTCTGTCAATGACGCATACTGGAAAGAGAGGAATTTAAAACGTCTTAGCCTTTGCATAGGAATATTCTGAGAAGATGTTTAGATCAAAGGCAAGTGGGTAAACTAAATAATCGGTATCGGTATAAATACATTAGCTAAAGATCTAATTTGATAAAAGCTCGCTTAGTACGCTGTATAAGTAGAGATAATCAAAAAAATCCAATATACGACACCAAGACGATTTCTTTCACATTTACTACGCTAATTAAATCATCGATCGTTCAAAAGCTTTTTCAATAAATGAACTAATTACATTTTATAACCACTCAGTGCAAATTTTCTTGATGCATCAGGCTGAAGGAACTCAATCTAATATTCAATAATCAAATCTACTACTATCAGAACAGTGTAGCGTTTTATCTAATCGTGACTGAACGTCAATGGCATTGTCTACGAAACACTGCGAAACCACTCGACGGTGCGTTTCCGCCACTCATTTCCATCAGCCAGAATCATCTGCTAATGAAATTATTGCTCGCTTATAGTGCTTCCCAGGCAAATTGATTTTGAATATAATTATCAACTGGTTTTGCATGACTTCACACACTCTCTCCCTGTGCACGGTAAGCTAAGATGGGAATGCGAACCAAGCTCCAAAACTAACGAACATTAATTAGAGCAAAATTGGTGGAGGAAGCAATGATACGGGATGGGTAGGAAAATGGTTTCATTTCTTTTGCTATTTTTTGCCACCAAACCATGTACTGATCACTAGACATTGGATTGAATTGAAACAAATGAGATTTCACCAAAGAATTATTTAAATGGTACAGAGAAGATGAATGATTCTTTAAAGATGTGGATCAATTTCTTGCTTCTTAATAGATTAGTTTAACCCTACCAAAACTTATCAAACAATTTTGAGCCTTGTAACAAACATACGCTAAAACAACTGAACCACAAGGATAGCGGTTTAATAAAGTATTGATAAACTCTATAAATAAGCGTGAAAGAGCTTTATTAGTGCGAGGAACATTTTAAGAATTTTTATCACAATTTTTCACCACCACAAGATATACACGATTCCTAGACCAGTATGCAATCTTTGTTATCAGTGCAGTAACTTGTGGACTGTTATCATTCGCTGGCCAAGCTTATGCAGATCCTTGAAAGCGTCTTTTCGCACGCAACTGATTTCGTTCGCGTTGAGCAGCAGCAGCTGGAGTCAGGTTAATCCTTTGAAAACGCTCGCCGGTAAATCCTTAATTTTATTACCATAAAGAACGCTGAAATAGGGAGAGCCACCGCGAAAGCGAAAGGAAAACGTTAGTGAATTTGGGACAGCAAAGGTATTTGAAACGGGGAGTGGTTCCAGCGCTGGAAGCTTTTTTATAGACAGACAACCCAGAAAGGGGACGCCCTGTTTACTTATGATAAGAATTTCACGTCCTTCCGTCCAAGGACTGCGGCTCAGATTGCGAGGTTTGCATTAAATATTTTATTCGTCCCTATGCCCCCCCGCCCAACACCCTTTCGCCAAACAGATGAAACCATTTCCGGATGGTGGCGCTACTTACAGCGACGTCAAGGACTTGAGCCCACTGAAGGCATCGTAGGCGACTCGCGAAATATTGTTATTGGACAAGTCTATCCGCTTAAGGCGCCGGTGGTTGGCGAACGCTTTCGGTGGAATCTCGGTGATGTAGTTCTGCTCGAGCCGGCTGTAAAAATATTTAGATTACATATTATTAATGCCGGAAGCGTTGTCGCGGCGCGGCCACACCGCCAAACACAACACTTACACCTCGGTGGTGTCCTCCGGTAGCGTGGACGGCACGGTGGTAAGGCTTTTCTCCCGACAGTCGACGATACCGTCGGCACAGCGACACGGATGGGGACAGAGACTGCGGCCACCACACTCCATCGGTGCGTTCTCGGTGA
>KB672174.1:0-19015 GCA_000349105.1 Anopheles epiroticus | reverse complement strand
ATCATCATCTTTTTTCTCAGAAAAGTAGGTTTGTGGTGTGTTTCATCCCTCGCTCTACACACGCACACTCCAACCTCCAACCAAGCTCTCCACTCGAAGGCAGCAACACTTGCGAAACCACCCGCTCCGTCGAACGAGAGCCACAAAGAAAGGAAAAATCTCCAACCGCGCTCTGCGCCTTTCGCTTAGCACGCCTGCCATTCCTCCTTTCTCAGCACCCGGTCAAATCATCCCCCTTTGCTACATCCCCGTCAAATGGTCCCTTCTCACATTCAAAAACTCAAGCTGCAAAGGCGCGAGCGAGTATTAATTATCTACCAGTTGTTATTTTTTCACCCCACAAACACATACACACACGATCTCAGCACGGTGGAGGGACAAATCTGTGGTGAGGGGAGTTGGCGGTGGAAAGGTGGCCCCAACAACTCTCCCCCATCATCCCCCTAAACGAACCCACACACGCAGAGAGAAAAAAACGACTAACGAGAAACTTCCTAGCGGCTTTGTGTTTTGTGTTATGTGTGAGTCCCCTCACACCCTTCCCCCTTCCCCTGGGTATCATACAAAACCGAAAGACGCTTGCTGCGATTGCCAGAGCGAGACGCAGAAAATGCGATTGTGATAGGCGAGGGTTGAGAGTAGGAACGAGAAAACACAATCCGTGCTTGATGATCACATCATCATCATCATTGTACGCCATATGCAATACACACACAGGGGGGTGCGATCGAGGTCACAGTACAGTTATGGTGTTTAGAGCGGGAAGGGATGATTCAAACGGACAAGTCAACCCAAACCAAGAAAGAGTGAGAGAGGGGATTTTCCGTGTGAAAAAAACAACACGAACGCGAAGGGGATGATAGTGGGAGCGAATCGACGCGTATCTTATAAAACGTTTAGAAAGAAAGAGAAGAAGAGAGCATAATGGGGGAGCGGAAGGTATCTCCACCAACATCCACGGTTTGGAGAAGTCGAACCCCAAAAGCATCTTTTATGTGGCTTTACAACCCCCCCCCCTCCATGAGGGAGCAGCATTATTCTTTCTCTTTCTGTACTCCTTCTCAGAATCGCAGCACGCCGCGATCAGGAAGAAGCAAACGCAAGCGATCTTAGCGAGCAGGGACGGAAGGCAGCATTCAAGTAGACGGTGGTGGTTGGCGCAGAGGACGCTCTTGTAAAGATTGTGGAGCGTCCAGAAGCAGTAGAGTAAGTTAGTCAGTCAGTCGGTCACGCCAGGGAAGGGAGGAAGAATAAAAATGAGCGCGTTCATGCACAAAGAAGCGCGTGTGAGGAGACGTCGCGTGGAAGCGAGAAGCACGCGAAAGCACGCTTTGCTCTAATAATCCAACTCTTTGCTTGCAAGATGCTAAAATGAGAAGAAAGATTATACAAGGGGTTATTTAAATAAAGATTAAGACTAGTAGTAAAAGTTTTCCCTGAAATTTGGTGTTATAGTAAAACCATAAATTTGATTAAAATAAATTCTAATAAATTTCTCTCATTCGCTCTCTTTCCTGCACTGGTTACTAAGATTTGGATATGGGGATGATGAGAGAAGACGACGCACAAGCAGCGCATGTGCTTACACTACTCCCCCCATGCGCCCTCTGGTGGCGGGAGATAAAAGCTCACAAGGGAGCATTCTAGCATTCCGCATTTAATTTTGAAAACTAAGATGCTTTTTTTCCTGAGTGAATGCGTGGTGTATATGAATCTTTTCGATGTTTCCGGCTCTTCCATTGTGCTGTAGGAATGGTCTTGCTGTTCGTCTCACATTGTCGTCGACTCATCTTCGGTCTGTTCGGCCCCGGGCGGCATGAAGCGAGCGCGTGTCCGTGTGGTTTCCTGCCGATTATGAAGTGCGGACCGCGAGATATTGGACGCGTGTTTTCCTCCTCCTTCCCGTGCTGGGCGTTGTTTGGCGGCCCCATTCCCCGGACAGGCACGTACGATGAAGCACCGTGGCACCGATAGGAGAGAGAAAAAGACTGACTACGTTTAACGTGATAACCAGCAAGCCTTAATCTCGCTCCCACAGGCTTATCGGGCGAGTACGCGAGAGTGCGCGGGAAAAAAAGGGTGACGACGAAGACTGTGACGATTATGACGGGGCCACGCCATCACTGGATGTTTAACACACAAGCTCTACAAACACATGACGACTGGTTGTATTGGGGCGGAAGTAATCAGACCCAACATGATTGTGATGCCGTTGCTTCCCCCCCCCCCGTTCCGCACGACTGATAGGGCGCGAACTAAGAGACGAAAGATACGTCGTTCGCGCTTCCAACATATGCTGCTGCTGGAGGAGTTCGAGAAGGAGTAGAAACGAACGGACGGAAGCATGCATTGGACAGCAGGCGAGAGTGTGTGCAGCAGTAATTTATGATTCGAGATGTACAAAGTGTCTAAAACAAGTAGGCGCTGAGTAACACACTCACACACGTACACACGGCAACAGAGCAGCATCGTGTCATTCGCGGAGTGCGTGAAGCGCGAGTTGTACATCTGGGGTGGCTCATGGGATGACGCAATCGTATTTTTGGTACAGGGCCATGGAACCACCACCATCCAAAGACGTTGAAGGCAGGGAGTTGCAGACTCTCTAAAGATCCGTACGTCACGCGGACAAACAAGGTGCAGTTCAAACACTTGTTTCAAAAATTGATATAGGAATCGACACACTGCTGCTATGTAGCGCAAGGAGGTGGTTATGAATATGGCATTTCATTTCCTCACACCGATATCCGCAGTAGCACCAATAGCTTCTGTCGTTCCTGGTTCTAAAATTAGTCTTCAAAAACGTTTGGCAACGGCGCGCTTGACCAACCCAATACAACCACATACACTGCACACACATACACACACAACACACTCAAAATCTCACAGTTCATATAAGTAGAAAAAAAAACATTGTCCATCATGGGTTGCTAAGGCGAAGGATTTTGACACAGAATACGTGTGTACTGCTTCTCTTCAATAGAACAGCCCTCACGGCTGGTAAAATTTCTATGAAAACTAAAAATGTCACTAAAATCAATTGTGTGCGATTACACTGCTCAAAAATGTTGCTGCAGATTTTGGATGGATGAAGGAACGAGGATGAGTCATATAGCACTGATCGCAGGCGCCGTTGCTTCCTACTGCTGACTTTCTTCATTCCGTTCCGAACCCCTGCAAGGGACAGGGTTTACCCCCGCGCGCTAGCAAAAATCCGAGAAAAGATTCCATCATTGTTCTTCACGAAACACTGAGGCACTGTGTGCGAGCGATGGTCCCGAAACGAAGAAGTTAGGTAGCGAAAAAGAAAACTTGTTCACTTGTGTACGCTAAGCAGTTCCAAAATCCGCACACTGCAGGCGCTACTCGTTGGGAAAATCCACACTGAATATGGGATAATGTGGGAAGGCTCTTGCAAACTTTTACAAGTTACACTAATAAAACCGAGAAACGCTTCTGCTGCTGCTTCTTCTCGAAATCTCCACCTAATCCGTTGCCACCGACCAGGAAAGAACACGTCCACACCGCACGACTATTCGAGCACGAATAACGGTCACCGTGACACACGCTCGACTCATCACGGCCAGGCTGTTGGACGACGACTCCACCTCGGGTGTGCAATGGGTCACAACTGCGCGCTGCGCCACACCACACACTGACTCGGTCGGTGTGTGCGGTTACGACACGACAAGCGAAGAGTGTGGTGGTATCCGTACGGAGCGTGCGACCACGCCACCTCGCGTTCCCCCAGCGACGACGTGGAGCACACAAGGAGAAAACGCGATTCACACACACTATAAGCAGCCATCTCGCTCTCTCTCTCTCTCTCTCTCTCTCTCTCTCTCTCTCTTGCGCCGATACATAACAAAGCAATCGACTGAAGGGGGACTTCCACCGAGCGCTGAGAGTGTGGTGGAATTTTAATGTGCGCTTACACACTGTCCAACACACTCCCAACCACGGACTCTGTACTATAAATCGGACGTTGTGTACCAAGCGAGTGTGTGTTGGTGAATATTAGCGTGTGTTTGTCGAATTGAAATTTGCGCGCGCGCGCACACATTCGCTCTCCCCTTTTCGCATGCAGCGCTCTCTTTCGCTCTTTGGATTTCCCCTTTTTTCTCATGCTCTTCCCTACCCTGCTACTACACGCGCACAACCTATTTCTTTATTCCTTCGTTGACACGGTAAGGGTGCAGTGGCGAGCGGAGGGCCGAAGGGAAACGGAAAGTGCAAATGTGTGTCAAACGCAAAACTCTTCGTAGCTCCCTCGTCCCCCCACCACCCCTTCCCGCTGCCCACGTTCCAACACTCACGACAATTCCCACACAAGCAACCACTGCAGTGTGTTTGTGTGTGTGTGTGTTTTATCATTTTAATGAATAAGTTAGACATTAATTTCGAAAGTGGCACATAATAAGCGACGCTCTTGTGCAGCTTTTACAACGCTTAGGACATTATGAAAAGCAACGAAACAAAAGCGGAAAAGCAGGGTTAGAGAATTGAATTTAGAAATGTGACCAGCGGAAAATGGGAAGTGCGTTGGAAAAGAAAAAAAACGGATCGATTTTGCCGCAAAAAACACGCAGCATGGCGTGCGCAGGGGCACCACGAGTGTCGTTCCGTCTACTCCTCTCTTTCACTCTACACTCTACTTACGCCTTACGTAATACTCCCTTCATTTTTACTCTTTGTCTTCCTTCTGCTTCTCATTCCTCCAACCAACCTGCTCCAACAGCCCGCGCACACACACCACACACGTACACTAGCGTACACGTGCTCCATTGCAAAAAAGAAAAAAAAACACTAACGAATAGTCTTTTCTTTTTCTAACACACTTTTCACACGAGCACTCGCTTTCTCCCTCCTTTGTCGCCTTCTTGAGCAGGGCGTACGGGGTTGATTTTCGTCCAAGTATATTTTACTTTGCACACACATGCACACAAGCTCATACACGGGTTGCTGTGATCAATAGATACAGAGAGAGAGAGAGAGAAAGAGAGAGAGGGTGTGCGATGGCAAAGATGCGCGCGCGTTGGTGCTGCTGCTGCTGGTGCTCCACGTGTCTCTGCTGCAGGTTTCTTCGTATTGTTCATTTCCAGGGAAAACTGGACGCGTGATATGCATATTTCTGGAACAGTACTGCTTCACCGCGGTGCCAAGTTTGTGTTTTCATTTCGTGGAAAACCAAACTGTAGGAAAGGAAAGTCCATTCGAAGAGCTGGACGCTAAGTGAACTAATTCGAAATTCGTTCTAACGTTCACTGTGACACACGATTTCATTGTTTCACACACCCCGCGCGCTTTCCAACTGCTGGTAAGAAGTGCCACCGGGTCCTTTTCCCGAGAACTCTGCACATCCTGCACGGGCCGAAGAACGGCACCGTTTGATGACGAAAACACAGTTTTCCCGCAAGTAAACGTCGACCGCCGCCCGTCGTTTGGCCGCGTGCGCACGGGAAGGCAACATACGGCGGGTGCGAGAAAGAAACGGAGCATCGACGAAACTCCCCTCCCCCTCCCTTACCTGCCCATCCTCCCCTAACATTATGCGACTGCAGTGTAGCGCGCGCGTGTGTCGCAGTATGCTCAATATTTCAAGAAGCATACCCTCTACGCGCCTGTGTTGGTGCGCGTACTACACACTGGGGCATTTTTTTCTCTTCTCTCTACCGTCAACCTATTTTTGCTTATTTATTTCCACTGCGTTTTCCATCTGCCCTACACCCTTAGCCCTGTTTTGCAGGGGTTGCCAGCAAACCTACCGACTAGATGACAGAAGCAGAAGGAATGAGAGAAAAAAACCAAAAAAAAAAAAAAACGACACGCGATGGTATTCAATTCGGACTCGCGCACTGCGTCGCCGTCGTTCCAGTTTTGCGCCACGGTGGTATGCGTTCATATTGTACAACACCGTTGTTTGAGTGTATGTGAGAGAGGGTGGAAGCGAGAAGGGGAAGGAGAGGGGGAAGGGAAGTGGATGGAATCAATATATTTTTCGCTACGAACAGTGAGGCAGCGCCCATGTGGCGGGCTCACGCACACAGCCATCCGCAAAACCTTCTAATCGTAGCCCCCCTTACTTTCTGAACCCAGCCCCCCCCTCTTACCCACAACTCCTTCCTTCCAGCAGGGTTGCTGTTTCAACATCGTACAGCGGCATCGTGCGGTGGTCTACTAAACTGCTCAACTGTTCATTGTTTAGTAGGCCGAGCGAGATGGAAGAGGTGCGAACCTAACCCAGCAAGTAACGTGACCCATCCCTAGCGTAAGAGCGACAGAAAGCGAGAGATAGAGAGAGGGAGAGGGAGAGAGAGAGAGAGAAGAGTGTGAAGAAACGAGTTTATTATCTAGCGCTTCCACCACCGCTTTCTCCCTCTCTTGACTCCAACTGTTAACCAAGATAGGGAACGCACGTGTGCTGCACAACTTCCACTACCACACACCCATGATGGCCCAAGTGCGCGCTGGTCGTTTTTCTTTGTTTGAAACTTCCTTCGCCACCAAATAAAGAAAGAAAATAAAAACCGATATGCAAGCGCGGAGGATAAACTCCACTTTCGTGGGAACGGTGGACAGCGGGGTGGGTGGTGGAGCGGGAAAATTCCAACACACCACCTCTTCATCCACACGCCCGGTTTTCCACCCTCACCGTCACCAGCCTGCAAGTAGTGGCGGTTTTTCACTCTCCATTCGATTTCGACGACCCTTCCACGCTACGCACTTTTGACATATGACCCTAATTGGGCCGGGAGGGAACTACCACCCCCTCCATAGAAAATGCGTCTAGAGCAAAGTGTGTACCGATCGAACCGATCAAACCGTCGCCAAGAAAAGGGAGAAACCTTCCGCGCGATCGTACACAGTGACGCGTCGCGTTGACAAGTGTCCCAGAGGGTTGGGGGTGAGAGGTGACGACAAGTGCAGGCACCGTTTTCCACCACCGATCTTCCCCGCGGCAAGTGGGAGAACCGAAAGTAAGGGAAAGTTTTCCACACAACGAAAGCGTTTGTATTAATTGATTTTGTTTCTCGTCGTGCGGGGTGTAGAATTTGATAGTTACCATCTGGGCTAAGACAGTGGTGGCATTCAGCCCGAGCACAAACAGAAAAAAAACTTGTTGTACCCCACAAGCACGCTCAGTGTACTTTCGTGTGTACTTGCCGTCTTAAGTTGGCTTAGTCATATGTGCTGTAAAAGTTAGACGAAGGGTTTCCTTGGTATGGGACATCAAGTAAAGGCGTTTAAATATTATTTTTATTGAATCTATTTTCTTAAACATTTTAAACTTTACATGACAAAGCATGTGTTTAAGGAAGTGATTAGTTTACTAGTTTTGGATGTTGCAATAAAGGTAAAATAGGTTACACTACGCTAGGAGATGAAACAGGCTACTTTAAATAAAAATAAAAAAATGTGAAAAGTGTGTTTAACAACGTACAATACTTATGAAAAGATCAGTATTGCTTACAAAAAAAAAAAAACAATTTAAACTCGCAATGGAAAATAGCAATGTTTAAAAGCAATGTTTTAATCCAATAATAAAATGGGATGGCAATGTTTAATTGTATAAAACTAAAAACTGTGTGAAAGTGAGGATAATATACATTTTTAAACTTAATTTTAATTACATCTAGCAACTAATAAATTATCTGTTTTTACTGTTTGTAATAAAATTGGGGTTTAGTTGAGCGATGTAGAAATCGCTCTGGTAAATGAACTATTTTTTTTTAGATATTGTATGATATAGCTTAAAAGTCACAGCTTTGATTGTCGAAACTCTTTTCATAGTGTGCAAGAAAAAAGGCTTCTTTTTTCTCTTTATTTTTATAGAGACTTTGATCATCAGGACATTCGCCATAACATTCGCCTGTGGTGAAAAAAGGCTCTGATAAAACAAGGACCTGTTGTGGTGTTTTTTATGTTAAATTGATGTAATAATTGTTCAATTCACATTTGTCAAGCATCTCGAATTCCGATCAATTCCATGTATCTGTAAACGATTTATTCCAGATGATTAGACGAGAGGAACCCGTCCGCTCCCTCTCCACCACCACTGCCCATGGTGAAAGTTGATCGCAGCTACGTTAAACGTACCCCTCCCGTGAAACGTGGAAAACAGCGTAACCAATCAGCAGCAGAAACTCTCCTTTAAACCCTTCTTTCACCGCTTTATCCGGTTTCATTGCGCATCCGGTAAGTAAATGTAAGACCTTTATGCGTGTACGCGCGCTCGCTCGTGTCTTTGTTCGCCACAGCGTTCCATTCTTTGCTAGCTTCATTTCCTCGCGAGAGAAAGCAGCGTGTCCGCAGCACGAAACGTGCCGTTTGCGCAAGCCACGCATTACGCATTACGCAGCGGCAACAACATGACACGTCGGTGCTCGATTGCGTAGACACGCAGATGCGTGTGCGCCGTTGCTCTCTGCGTCTATGACAGTGTGTTGGGTGCTGTGCTGGCATCTTGCTGACATCTTGCTGGTCCGATTGTGGGCTCCGGCTGACCATCAAAACACTGCGATGCTTGTTTTGTCGTAAGAAAGTTCAAAGTCCCGCTTGAGCAGTGGCACACATATGTATGTGCGCTGTGCGTTTCTCTTTGCTCCGGGGACACTTACGGGTCGCTTTGTGGTTTTCTATTCCCGTTTGATTTGGGTGCGCTTCTTTATCTCGCTTAGGTTGCCTCAATCTCGGTCCGAAACTACTGTTCGGGTGGATGCCGCGGATGCTGCGAAAGTGCAACTTCAGTTTTTTTTTAACTTTTTTTTTATATAGTAGTAACGTCCAGGCCGTATTGCTTTAGTTTTTGCTTTAAAATTTTACAATTTTTGTTGCCATGCCAAACAAAGCATGTTCCAGGCAACGAGAATTTCCGCTTTTGATTAAATAACTTTTATATGTTCGATTTCTTATTCAAATAATTAGAAATGTCCACTATTGTCGTTTTTGATGGTAAATGAGACTATGCTTTTCTTTTGTTTTACCTGTTTCAAAATAATAATCAAAATAAATATAATCTTCCGCTATGGCATCTTCCACCTGTAAAGCCTTACATTCAGATATGATATTTGTTAAACTATCGCTTTCGAATAAATCAAGACAAAGAAGAAATGAACAAACTTTACATTGTGACAGTAAAATATTTTAAAACAAGATAAATACTAAACCTTTTAAGTTTATTCTATAGTTCCATAATAAATATACACCGGTAGCCTATGGACATACAAATAGAATAAATAAATGCAAGATGTTAATGAAAACATCATTTGAAATAATGTTACTCATGTTTCTTTACTATTCATTTTATAATGATTTTATCACCACTCATAGTAATACAAAATACTCTTAACACAAAACAAAACAAAAATGAATTTATTTGAAAACAATTATACAACATTTTAAGAAAACATAAAAGACTTAATAAACAAATAAAAGATCGCTTACTTTTGTCAACATTGGCATTAGAATCAAACAGTTTTAGAAGACTGGTTTAGTTTTTTCTTTTTTTTAATGAGAGTTAAAACCAATTTATATCATAATCTTTAACATTTAGCTTTAACATCTACTATTTCAATTGACTTATTTTATTTTATGTTTATGAGAATTTTTTATGTGTCTTAAAATTTAGTTCAAAAGAAATAAATAATTTTCTCTTCCTTTTCATTTTAACTAAGTGTGTCGACAAAACATTTTCGAATGGATAAAAAAGATAAATAAGGAACAAAAACGATTTTTTTCCAATGTTAGTTTACACTGTTATTGGCCAAAATAATTAGCAAAGAAATCATATAACAGGAAAAATAATGTCTTATCGAAATTAAATAAAAAATTCTTGTTTTGTTAATTGTTTCCCGTATTTGTGATGGGTCACACTAATATGAAATCGTTTAAAATATCTTACAGATCGATTATTAGCTCCAAAGATTTACATACCAATCTGGCTGTGTACCCTGCTTGATGGACCTGTACGATTGCTCGAACTCGTTCCGTTCCTTTCGCTTGCTTGCCTGCTTGCTTGCCCTTCTAAGTTGTTTATCCACCCATCACATTCACCCTTTCGGGTTGCTGCACTATTGCAGCGTAAAGTACGAGCGTAGTCGCCTATTTTTAGAACTGCGCAACAAACGCGAATCCATCTTAAGCACCCCCTATACGTCCCTTGCACTGGGTTGGGCTTTGTTTGTTTGCTCGCCCTTAGCTGACGTTGGCCAAGCAAATGTGCCAAGCAATTACCCTACACATACCTGCCCTTTTCGAGTGCCGGGGCAGGTGTAGTGACAGTGCTACGTTGTGATTCTATCCCCTGCTTGATGACCTGACCGGTCGTTCCCGTTGTAGTATGACGGGGAATGGTCCAAAACTGAAAATCCCAAACAAAACTAGGGAACGTAGGATGACGTGGCAGATGTAATTCAAAAGTGCGTAGTACGTAAAAATGCAGCAAAGGGAGAGAGTTCTGTTGTGTTTTGGAATAGAATATCACACGCATTGATGATGAGGAGAGTGTGTGTGCGACGCGTAATAGGCCGTTCTGGGGGAGGGGGATGGAATGCATTGGCACGAAGACGGTCAAGCGCAACGATGTCAAATTATGCGACAGATAGTATGGGCTGGGGTAGTTTGGCTGGACAACTATCGATTGACCTATAAATTGCTTCACTTGCTGCGTACAATGTGGAACACACAACGGCGTCTTTGTTGCGCAGTAGCATCAGCGGCGCAACATAGCTTGAACAAAGGAAAACAAACGCTACGGGAATCAAATGAATGCAGCGTCAAAGCATTATTTGAATGATTTTGTTTGCCTTCCCGGAGAAGGCGTTCTGGCCCTAGCGTTTAGTTTCAGGAATAAAAAAATGTGATTTGTTTAAGGAATTAATTTTTAACAACTTTTTACTTCTAATTTACTCATTCGCTTATCTAATAAATTTATTGTTTTCAATCAAAAGGTTTAACAAACATTCTTTTTTGTGCTTTATCTATTTTATGTAAGTTGCTTAAACTAACTTACTAAATATTTTTTTAAATTTCATTCATTTTATCTTCAAATTATATTTACCAACCTTCCTTTGCTGTTCGAAAATTACTTCAAAATATGCTAATGTATTGCAAAAATTCACCCTTTCTCAATCAGTTTCTCTTTTGCCACCCGATCGATCAAAAGCAATCCCTCTGCCAAGTGCTTTCATTGTGGACACATTATTTTTAGTCTCTTTCTCTGTGCATCTAAGCTACCAGATTACCACCGAGCCCTAAAATGGTTCCCTTTTTTGAGCATCCTTCAACAAAGTGTCCTTTCTTAGGGTAAGATTAATTACTTGTCTTAGTCGGGGCGGATGGAAAGGATCTTGAGTGGACACAAGCAAATGATTCTAGTTCGTGTTTGCAGACGTTGGAGAGTACGTTGGTC
Source organism: Anopheles epiroticus (assembly GCA_000349105.1). Taxonomy (NCBI): domain Eukaryota; kingdom Metazoa; phylum Arthropoda; class Insecta; order Diptera; family Culicidae; genus Anopheles; species Anopheles epiroticus. The sequence continues at coordinate 7,605 of KB672174.1, read as the reverse complement.
AACAGGATTACATCGAAAAGGACATCATGGGAATGGAAATCCTTACACATGGTCGGCGAGAACCTCTAAAATAATCTGTTCTTCCACAGCCGCACAGTGATGGATCTAGACGCCGAGACAAGAGGGGTTGATTTAATTTAGTCCATTTGGTGGGTATTGATTAAATGCGCACGCATAATCAGCACAAGCAGAAGGTACAGAAATGTAGGTCAAACGAGCCCTAACACCGGGGCGAGAAAGAGCAGCAGCTTCGCTAGGTGTGCTGTGAGCGCAAGAGCCTGTGTTGGAGCAATTCGAGGGGAAGACACTTTTGGGGAGTGTTCCTCTTGCTTTTAGGATCCGTTGCCTTGACTGTTTGTTTGTGAGTTTTTGCTGTCTGTGACTAGATTACAAACCAAACTCGAAAGTGTCCACTGCCTAGGGATAGGGATGTTACGTTGATCCGAAAGTCAGCCTGCGAGCCTTTCTCCTCCTCGATTACGAACCGTTTTCTTTTACGGTCGTCGGGTGCTTTTTGGGGTTGCGTTAAAGTCATCAGAAGGTTAACCATGCTCAGGGTTTTTTTATGAAGGTTAATAAGTTTAAGGCAGTATCACACATTTTAAAACATATTAAGTGAAACGGATCGTTCGTTGTGCTAGTGCCCAAACCCATCGCTTCTTAGCGCTGATGATAAGGGTTTTACTTATACGGTTGGAAGGATCCCCTTCCCGCTCCGGAGCATGAGTTTAGAGCATCTTTTATTGCCTTGGTTGTGATGAGTTTCCCCAAAATTCATCGACGGAAATTTTACGGCCAAACTTTCAAGTGGCTTTAGCAAACGAAACGGGGAGCGAAGGAATGTTCTTCAATGTTGTTTTCGGTAAGGGAATTGACGGTGAAAGGCTTATGCCGGGGAAAGCCTGTACGGTTGATGAAGAAATAAGCAGTTAATTTAATTTTTAAACTTTAAACAAACATCATGTGCAGCGATGGTATCTATCTATACAGAAAATTCTAACCAAATACACAAACGTCCTTAAATAAGTAAAACTAAAATGATTCGGCTTGTATAATTGATTTAATTCGAAATCATTACATTATTTTTTTAGGCCAAACATTTTTAATAATTTTCCTACTCATGATAGCCATTGGGGCAAAAAAATTAAAAAGGAAATCAAAACAGGACGCGAAAAAAACCGCTAAAAGTTTGTCCCCAAAAAATAATGAAATCCATTTTTCCACACCGTCCCGTCCCATTTGATTTATGGCGATTTTGGGGTGATAAAAAGCGAAATTGAAGCAGCCGAGCAAGAAACGAAAAACTGCGGCAACCCATAATAAATGCGCTGCGTAATGTAGACAAATTTATTTGACACAGAATACAGAGTCAAAATAAATTAAGTGCGAATAAGATGAGCAAGATTTCATTATACCGTTGGTTTTTGTCTATTTTTTTGGTTGTTACCAAACCGAGCAGACAGACCTTCGATAAGATCGACCGTGGAAGACCGTGCCTGCATGTGAAACTAGACCTTTGTTGTGTAGGATATACTGGCCCGCAAAGAGGCAAGCGAAAAGTGATGAAGTGTTGGGAAAGCGTTTTGAATGTGAAAATAATCACCCAGCGGTGGTGATAGAGCCGGAACGCTTTGGCAGTGCCTAACGTTCGCTTAAATGTGTTCATCGGAAGGATGCATATGGATACTGAACGCCCCACCCGGTTGGCCCATTCGTAGCTGAATACGAGTGTGAGTACGATTTCAATTAAAATAATCATTAAAATTCTCTTCCAGTAGATCGTTGTCGCCTGCTGCGGGCAGGCAGGTTTGACCGAAAGGCTGAAATATCCTTTGGCGACATTGGCTTATGGTTGGATTGAATAGTCCGGCATGTCGAACGAATCGGGCAAACGATGCAGTACGATGGCAAGAACAGAAAAGGCAAATGGAATAAACGAAGGTATCATCTAAACAAACTGAATGGCCACGGACCGTTGTGGGGCTTAGAAGTTTGAGCGTACTGAAAACTGGAATTTCCATCCGTAAGCGAAGCACTGCAGCGGTTGGCTAGGTGGATGCTTTCGGCATAGAATAAACGAAGTGATATATTGAATGGGATATTGTGGTCGAATGAAAAATATCGAATTATCACTAGATGAAAAATAAATAATTGAAATGAAGTAGGTCAAATACCTACTTATTTATTTTAGTTTTAATTTTAAGAAAATTGTGATTAAAAAAGCGAATTTAATTATGCAAAGCTTCTTTTACATTTATTTAAAGCACTTTTAACTGTATATTTCTTTTAACTGTATATAACTGTATAATTTTGTGTAGTGAGATCCGAGAAGTTGCTAGTGATTGTGACTGTTTATGCAAGGCTGTGAAGGAGTTGAAGCACAATTACATTTCCTACAATTTATTATCGAATTCACCAATGCATCAATAGTTTCACGCTAAGTTATTAAATTTTATCATATGGCATTGCATTTTTATTGAATTTTAAAGTGAACTTTTAAGGTGGAAAAACGGGAAAGAAATATAAAAATATTTCTTTAAGTAAATAAAATGCATTTAAAAATAATTTTAAGTTAGTTTGTTTTTTTTTCTAAGAAGCAAAGGTAATTTAATTTAATCGGTTGATATGGATCTCAAATGAAATCTTCGGTTTGATAATAACTAAATCATCGGTTTGAAGAATTACAATATATGTGCTGAACAGATCTGAACATCGAACAATCACTATACTCATGTAATGGATATAATTTCATGTAACAAATGTCAATCAATACACTCCTATACATAGAAGAAAAGCTTTAAACTCATTACAACAATTGAAGTCGTTTAATAATTCTAGTGAAGTAATCATTGGAGCTTGGAAAAAAATAGAGAAAAATAGTTAGATTTTGTTCATTCCAGAAATATAACAAATAAAAACGTAACTGATAGACAAATAATTAGTTCAAATTATAAAAAAAAAATATATGCACATTGTAAGAAGAAAGATCCTAAGAGGCAAACATTTTATCCTAGTATTGAAAGTATGCAAGAAGCAATATAATCATGAACAGTTAGCATTCCGACTAAACTTATCAACGATTTTGTAAAGAACTTCAATGTTAGCCATAACGAATTTGGCCAATAATTAAAATACACTTTCTGTAATCCTTCAAGCGCAAGTAGAGGTAAATTCCATCCCTGGACTATACATGCTGGCAAGATGTAATCAGACGAAAACCATTCGACATTGAGATGCGAGAGAAAAACAACACCAGCTTGGACGTGAGAAATGTGAAGTGGAGAAAAGTTGCTTTCCATCAGCCTGCCTGCACTTAGCTCAAGTGTACTGGCATGAATCTGTGCGCTGGTGTTTGCTGTTTGCCGCTGCTTCACTGAAATTGATTCAAAAACCTTTAAATAACTAGGCTACGAACCAGACACCAGACGCCTGACTGCTTGCGCCTAATGCCGGCACACCGCCAGTGCGGACGGGTTCAAGCCAACGAAGCCGGACCCGGGATGGAGAGTTGTGTGTAATCGAAATAGTTTTGTTTAAAATTAAATTAAATATCCATATCCGCCGGTGTGCGCGCGGGCAGTGGGACGGGGTAGTTTTGCGTGGCTGCGGGTACACACAGTTGGCAAATGGCCGCGATTAGTCGGTTGCCCGGTTGCCAAAGTGTTTGACTTTTCGAAGCACGGTTACGAAAAAAACACACACACACACACGGGACGGGTAATAACATAACATTTTTCGTAATCGGATCAAAGTAAAGGGCGCTGAGGGATGTAAGTTGGTGCACGAAAATATGAGCGAATGGTTAAAAATATCAAGGCAGCGCTATTTTCATCGCCACCCATAGCATGCGTTACACTGTGCGGCACAGTTGGCACAGTTGCCGAAGATCATATGACCAGCCATAAAACGGGGCGGTTTTTAAAGGGAATAGTTTATTCAAACTGCGATCATGGCATTTAATTTTCAAACACCCCGAGAAGTTTTGTTTTTAAGCATTGTCGTATAATTGTTTTCTGTGGTATTTTTCAACAACAGTTTAAAATGCTGTACTGTATTTAATATTGCTTACCAAGCTCCCCCTGTTTTCACGGAAAGGTCCTTCCGGTGGGTGCAGGTTGGTGATGAAGCAGGACTAAAAGGGGGGGGGGGCTTTAACAGCAAGTTACACACAGAGAGTCGTTGCAGACGTCCCTTGAAGCCGCTCACGCCGCAGGGTTGTTTGTTCTGGGATCTGGGCCATAAATGGTGTATCGTAAAGCCGAATTGCTGGGCGAGTCTCGTTTCAGCTACTACTGGTGTGTTGATCATGTGAAGGTTACCATCATAAAGTTTCTGCCTTACCGTGCTCTTATTGTAGTCCGCTTGTACAAACCACCGTAGCACCGTACCGTTCCTTTGCTCCAGCGAGTTATGTGTGTGTTTTCCTTGCAAGCAGGTAATTTTCAAAGGAAGTCAACATTTTGAAGAATCACGTCAGTGCGAAAACCCCTCCCTCTTTAGCCCCCCCCCCCAACCCTAGATTCCCTTTTTCGTAGCAAATCCGAACAATTCTGTGGACGTTGGAGTAGCGAGAGCTCGAAAATGATTTGGATGAATAAAACATATCCTTGCCCTGGGGAGGATGACGGGTACCGGAGTGCCTCATACAGGAGCACATTTTCCCTGCTACCCAACCCAAGACGTTACGCTGTGGAGCGTTCACTTTTCCCATTGCCCTACCGGTGTTACAGCTACCGGTACGAAACAGGTTTGAAATCCTTATCCACGTCCTTCCCGCCCCTCAACCTTGGGATGACTCACGCCACGGGACGGTTTTCAGCTGACCCGTGCAGGAAAACTCCTACCGGTGAGTGAGTAGCGTGTTCCTCGGCACGGAATCTCGTTTCCGCACAAATGGTTCGGGCATGCAAGTTTAATGATGCTACGCGGTCATAATTCATGAAATTAGACAATATTATTTCTTGCTCTCGACCGACATCAAAGCAAAACGGATGGTCCGTGCTTCGGACGACTCGGACGTTGAATGTCGTGCGGATTTCAAACCGGCCCCGAGAAATGCGGGCGCTGACGCTGACAGCACACTGCGCTACGCTTGCACGATGAGTGGTGTGTAGCGTTACTGATACAATTGCCAGGATTTTGGGCCATAAGATTGGGAATATATGGGAAGAGTCTCCGTGACGGGTTTGAGTGGACGAAATGGCCGGTATCGTAACTGGTTCGTTACGTTTTGGAATTAAATTATACTCGCCGTCGGCGTGTGTCAGCCGTTGTCCAGTGCGAGTGTTTTATTGATTATTGATGACTTGGGTTTTAAGTTTGCAAATTAACGCGTACGAGGTGTGCGACTGGCCTGAAAGCATTTGATACGCAGGTAATGGCTCCCAGCGGATTGCCAAGACGCAACACCTAAAGCCGATGAGCGCTTCCTCTCCCGGCCGTGAGTTCAAACACCCACCATCCCCGAAGGTACGTTCCTGCCGGAGTTCCTGCCATCGATGAGGTGTTGGGTTATCGAAAACGATACTCTGCATAATGTTTTATGTATGCGTGCAACCGGATTAAACAGGAATAGCCAAGCTGCTCTGCCTCGGGACACCGAATGCTCATCCCATTCTAAGCCGTTCCGCTGGGTTATTGACATCTGGCCGGCTTCGAAAGGAAAAAAAAGGGGAATGAATCGAATTCCAACCGTGTCGATCGTCCCTCGATCGTGCCAGCACGCCTCGATCATTGGCATTTCGTTACAGCACCCCCAGGGTGTGTGATCGTTTCAGCTTCTCGTCTTTCTCAACATCTGCACCGCTCTGCTGCGGGGTGTGGGAAATCAATAAGGCAAACACATACATTCTGCACAGCAGCGGCAGAAGGAAATTCATTTCACACACGTCAAGTCAGCTGGGACGCAAAAAATCTCATTTCACTGGCAAATGCGTTATGCTAAGCGGGCAAAGGGCAGATAATTGGAGCCCCAAAGTGGCAAAGGTGACTTGTGCTCGGTGCTCGGAGGAAGTTCGGCACAGTGGCGACGAAACAATAAATGTTTGTTAATCAAGTCGGCTCGGTGTACGGCTGCGCGGAGCTTAGAACGGTCGTATTTGGGTCCGAAATTTGTAGCTCACTGAATTCTATTACATCCGGTATGGATTTAGCTGCTCTGCATACTGGGCCCCTGAGGGAAGTGCCCGGGGGAGGGCCCGGAAGATGTGCCCGGAATGTAGGTCAAATCTGATCGGCCGTATTGGTAATAGAGACAACATTGCATCATTCAGTAGTCGGCCCGCATGGACTTAGAATGCTGTTCTGCTTGTGGCCGTTTTGCGAGCTGGGAAAATGGAAATTCGTTCTCGCACGCAAAGCACAAAAGCTTTGGCGGTAGAGTATGTATTAAATTTGTGCGTTTGTTTGCTTTTGTGTTTTCTTTTCAGCTGATGAAAAATATTTTAAAATAAACATTCAAATTTACAGAATAGAATGGAAACAACGACAAAAGAACAAAGGGGGTTCAGCAGCGAAAAACACATACAGTTTTGTTCTTCTTTAGGGTTTAATTTTACAACTTTTATATGTGTACCTTTCTTGATCATATTTTGTTGCAGATTTGTTTTTCTAATTGTAATATCTTACGAGAATGTTTCATTGCTGTTCCTATTTGGGTTATTTGCATAAAAGATACTCGATTGTAATCATGGGCTCAAGGGGCAATTTGGTCATACACATCTTTTCTTTAATTGGAATAGCAAGTTAAACTTAATGTAGAATATGAGGTGGAATATTTAAAAAAATCTTAACTGTTAAATGTTATCGCCGAGAATTTAAATACTCGATCATCATCATATTGAAAAAATATATCTTATCATACAACGAAACCCATTTTATATAAATTTTAAATAAACTATTCAGGAAGCATTTTATTAGCATTTTATAGCATTTAATTAGCATTTTAATAGCGGTATTGTAAAGTATGTATGGCGGTAAACATGCTCGATTTGTTTTAGAATTATTGAAAACTAAAAAAAGTTAATATGCCTGTGATATGCTCTTATTATTTCCAGATATATCAATATTTATTTATGAGGTAAATGTACGAGTATGTCGTAGCTAATATTTACTTTACACATTTACACATTCATTGAACAACTTTTGTTGGTCAAGGCATAAGTTGCAAAAGGACTGTGACCGCGTGGGATAATCAGTCCTATGTATGGCAATGCATCTTCAACGGCATGCAAACTTCAGACCTTGTAAGGGGTTTAAATTACATACCACTTGACATCAAAGCTACTCCTATTTTGTTATAGAATACTTAATTGACATAAAATTTAGATAACTCTTGATATTTTTTAGATTTTGTAAATTTTTAAAATTAGTTGTAATTTGGTTGAAGATCATAAGAACAGAAGGTGCTTCTAAAGCCCTCTTTTCCCATGATCGTTGTTTTATTGCATGTATCAAAGCTGATTTATTCTCCCTGATCCTACAGGATCGACTTGTCCCATACGTCGAATCGATAGTGGGACACTATCAAAGAGGATTCCAAAATGGTAAATCAACCACTGATCAGATCTTCACCATGCGGCAAATCTTGGAGAAGATGGCAGAACA
>KB672173.1:0-12734 GCA_000349105.1 Anopheles epiroticus | reverse complement strand
TGAGCTCTTTTGGAATCCCGGCCAAACTGATCAGGCTATCAAGAATGACCATGACCAACGTCACATGCCAAGTGAAGGTGGATGGAAAACTCTCCTTTGCTACCACCAACGGGTCTGCGCCAGGGGGATGGGCTTGCCTGTCTCTTCTTCAACCTGGTGCTTGAGAGGGCCATCCGCGACTCGGAGGTGGAGACTTCGGGAACCATATTCTACAAGTCAATCCAGATCTTGACATACGCTGATGACATAGACATCATTGGTCTGCGGTTCTCCTATGTGGCGGAAGCCTACCAAAGGATCGAGCAGGCGGCAGAAGACCTCGGGTTGCAGACTAACGAGGCAAAGACCAAACTGATGGTGGCACTTCCAGCGACTCTACTAACAAATACCGATTTACGTAGGGGTGATGTACGGATAGGTGAACGCACTTCCGAAGTCGTCCCAAATTTTACCTATCTCGGGTCAAAAGTCAGCACCGACAACAGCATAGAAGTCGAGCTGCGCGTACGGATGCTGGAGGCCAGCCCGTCATTCTATAGCCTGAAAAACCTGTCGCGACGGACGAAGCTGGGACTATATCGCATCTAATCTAATTACATATTGGCGACCCATGCTTTGAAAATTACGCTAGATACTTATCGTGTTGGAGACTTGAGCAAAAAAAAAAACAGATGTCAAAACTTTAAACACGAATATCTCGACAACGGGGGATCCTAGAGCATCGAATTTTCATCATTTTAGTACGTGCATATCTCAATTTGTCTTAGAACACTGAGATTTTGGCACTAAGATCAGACTTAGAGGATATGGAGCGACCTTTTCCTAAGTAAAATAGCGTCGTAACAGAACCCAGTATTAAGGCTTAGGTTAATCATTATTTTATTGTAGTCCTTTTCACCTAGCGAAACGAAACCTTACGAATAAAAGTATGTAGTAAGAATACTAAGTGAACATCACAAACGGTTTTTGATAGCTTCCGCTAGAAGGCGGCAGGGTGGATCTAGATTACATGAACGATTACGTTCCGTCAAACTCGGCTGTGTAAAGAGGTAATTAACGCCTGCGTTTTATAAAAATCTCTTGCATATCGGTGTATTTGTTTTAACAAATTTGAATCTGAAAGGTTTCGAACAACAGTATACTATTATGGGTGAAATTCGGTCGAGTTTTCAAAGCAATACCTATATGCAAATAAGTTTTACCGTCAGTAAATATATTGATTCAACTTTTTCCCCTTAACAATAATTCTAAAGGTACGCGTACACGGTACGATTCTTTGATGGCGAATCTCACCCATACCATCACAGACGGCGGAATAAAAAAGATTCGCGAGCTGTTTCGTGTCTACACGATACGAATCTTTTTGACAAGCATCAAGTGAGCCATGAAGATTGCTCCATAACAATTCGCAAAAAAGATTCGTGTTGTCCACCAAAATCGGATAATCTTTTCTGCTCGAAAAAGAATCGCGAACCCTGCTCGAATGCACCAACACATTTGAAAAAGAATCGTAGGCTGTGAAATTTCGAGCAGGAATCGTATCGTGTAAACGTACCTTAACACTAACAAATTGGTGCAATTGTAACAAAAACTTCAAAGATGCCATCCCTACAAAACGCCCAGCATTCTTATGAACTTGCCATAGAATCGAAACTCTAGCATAACTTCCCGCCGCACCTCGTTCCGGTAGATGAGCTCCATCATAAACTCGGACTCCGGTATGAAGCCCGGCACCGGGAAGTCGGACGGTTTAACATTCCGTACGTAGTAGTTGCCGGCACCGATGGGACATTTGTGCGGCAGGTTAGTATGTTCCCGCACATAATCGTACACTATTTTCACCAGCCGGTCGGAGTTAGGATGCTGTATGTAGAAGCACAAGTCGACCATTCGTTTGAACAGTGCGGTACGCACCGTGTTGTTGTCAGTGATTGGGTAGTAATTAAACTGGAGCTGCCAGCAAACGGAATGATTAGTTTCATAGAAGCAGCCAGTCAGGCTACACGCTCTGCCACGCGCTTACCTTGATTTCGCGCAATGGGCTCGTGATGTTAAGGTACATATCGAGCGTCTGATCCATGGTGGAGTCGCGGCGGTGAAACGTGGTCGACACTTGGATGTGTTTCACTTTACTTCTAAACTCCACCTTGGTACCGTAAGGTATAAGCTGATAGTTTTGGGAAGCGAAAAAAAGAGAAACAGTTGCGATTACGGAAGCGTTAAACCGAACAGCACCAACAACTACTAACCTTCACGAACGCATCCAAGCAGTGAAAATGCAAAGAAAACAGAAGTACCAGGAGCAACATTAAGCTAGAAGAGCCTGCCATTGCTGTACGGTCTTTGGTTGGTCTTATGACGAGACGCAAAGCTAATCATATTTCTACGGCGAATATCGTTTATTTAGATGTAACAAGCACATTCAGGAAAGTAATTAAATCAACCAATTGTACGTTTTGTTGTGGATAAAGATATTATATTTTAATTGAGCTAAATTAAAAGTAAATTAAAATGATCAAATGACTGATTTCACTTTTGTCATGCAAACTGAGCGGCTGAGGCCGTGCATCCCAGTGGAGTTCCTTTAATTGTTGGATAAAAATCATTACCCAACAATAACTGTGAATCCAAAAGTAAGGCAGGAAACTGTTGAGAGTAGCAGTGTGTGATATGGAGGTTAATTAAGGACTAACTATTTATTATTTCAGAACAAGAAAAGGTATTTTATTCCTAAAATATTTTACAATTCAATAAATGGTCCCCTATAGTCCTATTCAGGTTTCCTGTTTTAGTTTGCGCTGATTTTATCCTTTTAAAGCATGAAGCTTGTTATATAAATTGAAAAGGAAGCTAACTAGTTAACTAACTTACTAACTAACTAACTAACTAACTAACTACCTTTTTACATTCAGCTAAATAGCCATTGATGTGAAGCAAAAACCTATTTATTAACTACGTTCTGCTATTTATGTGTACAGAATCCAATGTGCACTAGGATTCGTAGGTTACTATGTTTCCAACAAAACCCACGAAAATTGATCTTTAAAAACGCCGCTAAAAGCTTTCATTCGATTTTGTTCCTTCTTTACGTCCCAAGATGTGTTTGTGTTGAGAGTAGCTGTGTGGTTTGGAGGTTAAATAAAGACTAACTATTTACATATTAACAATATTCCACTATTTATATATACAGATCCCAACGTATACTCGGATCGCGGGTTACTATGTTTCCAACAGTTTGATTTTTTCACTGTTGGGCGAGAATAAACTTAATGTGTGGTACACTAATATTTCAATTCTCGAACAAATCTGGGTGCTTATGCATAGTTTAGTAGACAACGAAACCATCAAGTCAGCAAATTGAAGAAATGTGTGATTTACTGACGATTGTAATGTGTGTATTCCCTCTAGCTTTCAGCTATTTTTCTCAAAGCACGTTTTGGAAGCAGTAAATTTTTATTTTTTTTTATTGTGTAGAAATGGCCAGGCCGTATTACTTGGTCAATTTTTAAATTTTAGTAGGTCAATTTTTAAATTTGAAATGAAAAGGCAGAATTACGAAAAAATGAAATTGAGGGAATTACATGCAGATTTTCTTGTTCTTGTCATAACGATCACCTCGCTGAATAGTCAGGTCCTTTGATTGGAACCCCGGATCTTTCGTATGTGGAAGATCGGTGACGCAGTCACCTCCACCATCGGACCACCCTTAACGCATTACATGATAAATTAGCCCAGTTGTTGAATGTAATTAAAGTTGGCTAGGTTACTGCCAGGTAAATAGTATTGCAAGGTCTTGTACGTATCCAAACAAACAAATGTTTTTCAAAAAAAGTTATGAAAATGCAAGATTTCAATGCGTTATGAGAATGGTCATTTGGCGTCCTAAAAAAGGTTAAAATATTTTAAAAGCTCTTCTTGGGTGGCGAAAGACTGATTGATCTTTCAGTTTGGTACATAGAACACGTTTGAATAGTTTGGAAACAAATAATAAAATAAATACTTTTGCTAGAGCTATGGCAAGGAAAATACACGATTGATGTAAAATGTAAAGTGACATTAATGAGTTATTAAAAATACATTAAATTGCATTAATAAATCTTTTTCATGCTTTTGGAATGTTATCAAAAACAAAAAATAAATAAATAAAACAATCAAAAGAATATTAAATTTATATTTTCATTTCATTTTTTAACTTTTATGGTCCATACTAATCTTGATCCACTGGTATTATCGCAAAGTGACATAAAGTAGTTTTTGCGAGCGTTTCACAATACTTGCAGTACAGCTAGCATACACGTTAATAATATATAATTTAACAATGTTGATAATATATAACATCTTATTCACATAGCTTCTATATACATACTAATCGTTGAGATCTGTAGAAATTCTCAGACAAATAAAACCAAAGTATGTAATAAGTATCGCTTTTAGGCAATTCAGAGACATTCAAACAGTTTGAGATGGGCAAGTAGGCTCTGTAGTGTAAGTGGTAACGGAGTAGACCTGTCACAAGATCAGGTCCGACGTTGTTTCGAATTCATTTCGGACTGCTGCTGCTCCATACACTACACTAAGTCACAGTAAAGGCCAATGCACATTAGTGCTCTAGTAGGCTTTGATCCTACAAGGGTTATCCAAGAGAAAAAAATTGTACTTAAACTTCAGCCAAGCTTTTTATTACTTCTCAGCACAAGTGGATACTATGTCATTACTACCGCGTTACACTTAGCGAATAGCAAGTAGAAGGGAGAAGGGGAGAGAGGGGGGAGTGGCGTTCCTTACACATTTTCTATAAATCGAACCAGCTTTCCATGAAAACGAAACTCAAGCAACGTTTCATGTTTCACCTCCGAGCGAAACACTTCTTCCAGCAGAAAGTCTGCCTCGGGCAAAAAAGTCGGTATCGGTACGTCGCTGAGTTTGAGGTTGCGTATGTAATAATTTCCTACAGCCATCGGACATCTTAGCGGCAGGCTGCTGCGTTCCCGCAGGTAGTTGTAGATGGTGTTTATCAACCGATCGGATCGAGGATTGCGTAAAAAGAAGCACAGGTCCAGCGTACGCTTCAGCAGAATGGTTTGCGCCAGCCCGTTCAGTGTAATGACGTAGTACTTCACAATAAGCTACATTTCACGACAAAAAAACCGGGATCATGTTAGTGATGGTATACGGTAGCAGTGTGCAGCAATTGTATCACCTTCATATCCTTAATTTCACGCGTTATAACGACATCACATTCCAGCGTTTGATTCAACGGCGAATGGAGTTGATGAAATTCGCACGTAATGTTGAGATGTTTGTTGTAGCATCTTGACTCTACCTTTGTACCGACCGCAACCAGCCGAACCTGAATGGCCAAAAAAGAAAACAGAGTACATTTTTACAATATCTCATTTACGACAGACAAGAAAACAACTCCTTGCTTACATTCATAGTACTGCTCACCAGTTCCACATAGGTAACCATCATCAGTGCCGGCAGCAGCAAGAAAGACAGTAAATATGCCATGCTGTCAATTCACCGGTGAACATACGGAAATGGATCTAGCTTACATAGTACACTCGGTTATACTGCATAGAATAAAACAAAAAGAAAAAATGGTTGTTACGAACAAAAACCAAAAGCTAACTTTAAATTACAAAATCAGCTTTAATTGAAAGCCATTAAAGTCACGAGTTCAACAGAGGGAGACAGATATCAATGCTCGTAATACCTAGCTCACAGCCAATAAATAGCCGTTTTGTTTTAAATCAAGATTTCAATTTTGATATATTTTCCATCCACTCCACGGCAGGATTCAGTGGCGGTATTTTGAAAGACATTGTGCCTCATTATTGAGCTTAAATAGCATTTTAAATATCTTGTACATCTAGTGAATGTTTTCGATTAGTGATGGGGCAATTTTATTTTTCTGGGAACGGAACGGAACGAACTTAGTTGTTTGGTTGAACTTATTAAAAGGAAATTAGAAATGTTTTTTCATAAAATTTTCAGAGGGTAATGTTTCTAGGTAATATAAGTAGTAGTAGTTGTTGTTGTAACAGATAATTTTACTTTAAAACTTTAAACACAACATGAATGCTTGTGTTAAACAATGAATAATACGGGTAATATCAGTGAAATATTGGAGCCATTTATTTAGCAAATTTATTAGCAGAATTTGAAGTTTAATGATAATAGTCCTAGATGGGTTCGAACAATAAAAGTGTAATTTATAAATCAGGAAACGGTGCTTAACGTATATACAAAAAATTTGCTGATTCTTCATCTACGCTTACGCGCCTCCTGGTGGCGGTTGGTAGAACCGTGTGGTATCTTGGATTGATGCCACTCTGCAAAAGTTAATTTTTTTCTTAAAAATTATTATTAAAAATTATTGAAAAAGGCGTTTAATGGATAGAATAATATTTTTTAGTTTTTACGCAGATTTTTAACTCTCAAAACGAAATAAGCGGGTCCAAACGGTTTTTTGTTAGCTTCCACCAATCGCCAAAAGATGGCACTAGAGTAAATCAAGATTGCGCTGTAAAATTACGCCCCGTGTACCAGACTTGTGCAGATGAAAAGGAAGCAATAGCCAAACCTTCTTTGGGAGAATAAAATGAAAACCCAGATCCGATCGATCCGTTAAAGGAACGGAACGAACCTAGTAGGTTTGTTCCGAAATTCCCATCACTATAAGCGGCTCTTTATTTCACCACACAGCTTTTACGCAGTTTCGTTGTAAACCCGTTCGTCTAGCATTTCGTCCGTCACTCGCGTTAGCTTACCATAAAACCGACACTCCACCATCGGCTCTGAATTAATACCAGTGAAGTAGTTGTTATCAAAGGCGAAGCTACTCTCCGGGAAGAATCCCGGCAGTCGCACGCTTGTCGGTGCAACGTTGCGTATGTAAAACGGCCCTTTCGGTATCGGACACTTGGTCGGTATGCGGCTGTCCCGTTTCATCTGATCGTAGATGTTCTTCACAAAGCGGTCCATCGTCGGACGTTTTACAAACGCGCACACGTCCACCGTGCGGGTCATGATATGGTTCAGCGCGTACCCGTCGAGCCCAATCACGTAGTAGGAAAAATTCGCCTTTTAAAACAAAGCAACACAAATAATAGCTAAAAACAATAGCAGTACATATGCTCACCTTCATGTCCTTTAGCTCACGAAACATGTCCATCTCGAACGTGACTCGCTGGTTCGTAATGCTATCGATATTGTCCAGTGTGCATGACATGTTTAGTATTTTTGAATTGTGTTTCAGCACAATTCTACTGAGCACTGGAATAAGCTAAGCATATTTGTTTTGTTATTCGAGAGCACTGTAAAATGTTAGCTTAAATTCAACCTTGGGCCGATAAAGTTAATTGTAATTGTATACCTTTCCGAATCCATTTGCACTAGAAATGTAAAGCAGTGTTATGAGCAGGGTTTGTAGCGTTTTCAACACAGCCACAGGCTTCATGGCGTTGATTAGCCGAGATAAACTAATGCTCACCAAGCGTGCTAGTGCGGGTTTTATAAAGTTATTAATTTTGCAATAGAAGAAAAAGTAAACTAATTAGATCATGCTAAAAATGGTAATTTGCAATCAGAAAAGACTTGGGGACCTATTTCGCCACGAGACTAAAACACTTAAAATTAATTTGAAATTTCGTTTAATTGCTCGCAATTGTAAGGGTTCATAAATAAGGCATACAGGAGACCCGTTCCCATCACATATTATTTTTTCAAAATTATGTTAAACGATTTTAAATGATTTTTAAGATATTTAATTACATTACACTTTACACTGTGTGTTGATCTCTTGGTAGACTTTATGTCGACTTTCAGCGAACAGCCCGCAATCACAGTGGTGCTTCAGCTTCGAACATTAACTCATTTAATCATAGCACTGTGCCCTAAAGGCAGCATTTATTCATTAATTGCTAAACACTTTATCATACAACCGCACCAGTCGCGCATGCACTTTAACATCCAACATTTTTTCTGCGCGCACCTCCGAATGGTAGATGAGCTCCAGCAAAAAGTCGACATTGGGCAGAAAGGACGGTACGGGTGCGTCGGCCGGTCGAATGTCCCAAATCATGTAGCTGCCCGGATAGAGAGGACATTTCAGCGGTATGTCTGTGTGCGCCATGACATAGTCGTAAAGACTTTTGATCAACCGATCGCTACGAGTATTACGCATGAAAAAGCACAGATCGATCCCGCGCCTGATGACGGCCTGCTGCACGGTACCGTTCGCTGCAATGGGATGATAGAGAAATTGTAGCTAAGGGAAGAGCAAAACAGAAACAGAGAAATTATGAGCAAGATAGGAAAATTGTTCAAACTTTTTTGGTTCTTCAGCTTACCCTAAGGTCCTTCACTTTGCGATTTATGTCGACAAAGACATCGATCGACTGGTTGGTGACCGATTTTGGATTGTTCAGCTCGAACGACATGTTGAAGGTGGATGAGTGCTTTCGATATTCGATCTTCTTGATAAATGCTACTGTCTAGATGGAAAAGAAAACAGTGAAAGTTGGAAAATAAAATCGAACAACGGATGCGTTAGTGGAAATGATTCGTTTTCACTACTTTAATGAAAGTGTTTGCTTCCCAAACTTTGGCCAGAAGGACGAGCACGATGTGTAATAGGGTAATATTTAATGCCTTCATCTTTACTCTGTTATGGTTCGAACACAAATGGTTAACGAAACGGTAGGACACATTTGAAGCTGTAGTAATTAATGCGCTTGAACGAGATGGCAATAACCGTGCAGATATTTTTGACTGGTTTAATAGTAGTTCTTCGTTTCGAACAGGGTGTTATTTCCATGGAGCTTGTTGTTAATGATGGTGGTTAATTATGCATTGAAAATAAACAATGGGACGGAAGAGAAATGTGTCAAATCTAAACCATCCCAACCATACTGTGATCTAAAACTGTTCCAGAGCTTGATGTAAGTAATATTACCAACCAATCATGCCATGCCGAATGACAGACAGTGTATGGCAGGCAGCTGTCAATTGACCTTAGTATGGCATATTACTTAGATACTAGTATAAATGACGCAAGAGGTCAAACCGATGCATAAAGATAACTAACAAAGCATGTGTTATCTATGTAAAGATTCGTACGATGCAGTCGAATATATTTTGACTAATGATTTTAATGACCTGTTAGCTTAATAGTTTAACATTTTCAAGTAGCCTACCAGCAATACAGAGACACATTTTGCACATTTTATACGGTTTAAAAATATTTCCTTTAATTATCTTTTGTGAAAGAGCTATTGCGCGAATACACTGAAACAATTAAATTTAATTTAAAAATCCGTTTAATTGCTTGTAATTGCAAGGGTTCATAAATAAGTCATAAAGGAGACCCATTCCTACCAACTTTGTTGTTAAATGATTTGAAACGATTTTAAATGATTTTTTTTTAAATATATAATTACATTACGCTTTGCGTTGAGTGCTGCCTTCTTGGTGGTCTGTATGTCGACTTTCGACTTAGCACGCAATCACAGTGGTGCTTCAGCTTCGAACAGTACACAACGTCAAACGGAGAAAGTTTTGTGCTTACTCATAACACTGAGTCGCAACGAGGTCATTTAATCATAAATTCAGCTAAAAACTTTATCATACAACCGCACCAGTTGCGCAAGCACTTTAACATCCAAAATTTTTTCCTCGCGCACCTGCGAATGGTAGATGAACTGCAGCATAGAGTCGACATTGGGCAGAAAGGACGGAAGTGGTGCGTCGGACGGTCGAATGTCCCAGAACTTGTAGCTGCCCGGATAGATGGGACATTTCAGCGTCATGTTTGTGTGCGTCGTGGCATAGTCGTAAATGCTTTTCAGGAACCGATCGGTACGAGTATTTCGCATGAAAGAGCACACATCGATTCCACGCTTGAAAACGGCATGCTGCACGGTACCGTTCGCTGTAATGGGATGATAAAGAAATTGTAGCTAGAGGAAGAACAAACCGGAAGAAAGAATCGTAAGATAAACAGGACAAATTAATCGTTTTATTGTTTTTGCACTCTTTAGCTAACCCTAAGGTCCTTCACTTTGCGATTTACGTCGAGTAAGAAATCAATCGACTGGTTGGTGTACGATTTTGGATAATTTATCCCGAAGGACACGTCGAGGGTGGATGAGTGCTTTCGATACTCAATCTTCCTGACAAATGCTACTGTCTAGAAAGGTAACACAGTTGGAAAATAATTGAGGAAAAATATTAAATATAGAATCGAGCAACGCATGCATCGGTGGAAGTGATTCGTTATCGCTACTTTAATGAAAGTGTTTGCTTCCCAAACGTTGGCCAAAATGATGAGCACGATGTGTAATAGGGTAATATTAAACGCCTTCATCTTTACTCTGTTAGGGTACAAACACAAATGGTTAACGAAACGGTGGGACACATTTGAAGCTGTAGTAATTGTTGCGCTTGAACGAGGTGGCTGTGCAAATAGTTTTGACTGGTTTAATGGTTTCAAACAGTATGTTATTTCCCTGAGGCTTGTAGTTAATGATGGTGGTTAACTATGCATTGAAAATCAACTGTACGACGCAAGAGAATTGAGTCAAATCTAGCCGTACTGTGGACTAAACCTATTGCAGAGCTTGTTAGTAAAAGGCAGTGGATGGGAAACAGCTGTCAATTGGTCCTAGTACGGCATAATACCTAGATACTACTATAAATGACACAAGAGACCAAACCGATGCAACACAGCATGTGTTATCTATGTAAAGATGCGTATGATGTGTATTTGAATATTTTTTAAATAATAATTTTAATGACCTGTTGGCTTAATAGTTTAATATTTTCCAGTAGCTTACCAGCAATACAGAGATACATTTTGCATATTTTGGACGGCTTAGAAATGTATTATAAACAAACAAAAAATTTATGCAAAGTATTTGGAATCTTGATAAGCGAACCTTCCATGAAAGAGATAATGAGGACCCAAACATCCATGACCCATTTTGTTTTTCGTTTATTTTTTTCACTTTGAAGATTCAAATCTAAAACCTCATTAGTGAATATATTTTGTTTATAGTAACGTACAGTTATCGTTCTGTAGTTAGCGTACAGATTTTTACTTCTTCTTTTCTTAGGTGGCACAACAACCCTTGTGGGGTCAAGGCCTAACCAAAGTACTAATGTGCTTTGGCTCTTTCTGTGACTGAGTGTACCCCCATCCATATCAAGATTGTTAATCATGCGTATAGGGAGCTGTGATTAGTGTACTCATAGCAGGATAGTCAATCCGAGCTGGCCACAGATTTTTACATAAACATTTAATTTTAAATTGAAGTAAAAGTTTTTTGTCTCCTTAACTATATGTTTTTTTTTTTTATATTTTATATTGGATTTGATCTAAAGTCTTACTTTTAGGCTTCAAAACGCGATTAAAATGAACACATTTTTATTGGATGTCAAATTTTCTATTAATTTAAATATTATTGAAATAAATCAGATAAAGTAAAGGTTGTGTAACCTTAGCAGAACCCGTAGGGCTATTTAATTTTGATTGATATTTTTTATCTTAAGCTGTAAGCGCGATGTAATGATAACTTGTGTTCAGCTGAACTATATCATTTTTTTCTGTAGAATAAATTGACAATTGTTGCACACCACTCTACTATTGCGCAGTAGAGAATTTGTAGCAATACGGCCTGACCATTCCTTCAGAATAAGGAAAGTATATAATGTATTACAAAAAGTACTTCAATATTTTTGAAGTCATTTTATTGTACTATTTTATCGGTATTTATGACTCCTTTTTAAAGTTACAAAGCTATTCCTTCTTTCCTGAAAATCTTTACATATTCCTTCCTTTAATAATAGCTTATCGATTGTTTACTTGTGAATATCGTAAAGCAGGAGGATTCAGTACGCAGTCACAATAACTGGACTTACGGTTTTCTATTTTTTTATTTATTTATAGTGTTTATGATTTACTGTTTTTTTTCCTTGAGAATTCAATTACACAACAAAGTGAAAGCGTTTTTATCTTTTTATTTCGTAACAACGATAACATAGATGAGGATGTTTGATTATACCCATAAAATCGGTCGTAGCTTCCCGAAATGAAAACAGCTATTACACGATGCCAATCTAAATGACAGTATAATAAAGTCGAATCGCTTTACTTTTTTGTTAATGATCGTTCATTTGCCATTTGTCTGGTGGTGAAATCCAACACAAGCGGCTATTAAAAGCTAAACCATAAACGTTCTACTTTTAAAAATGCGCCCTTTATGATTTTAACGATTTTTCACAGACAACCTAAGGACAAATACCTCATGGAGATTAAATGTGTATTTATGTGGTGTCGGTTAAAAATGTTTTTATTATTGTGTACTGCGTGTTGCACTATTTCAATTAGGTAAAAGATTGTTGCATTTCTATGCCTACTATGGGTAGATTAAGTGAAGAAAAAAAAAAACACGCTCACACTTTCTTTCAGCCTAGGTATCGGTCAATCACGGACTAGGCATCGGTAGGGCTAGTATATTGTCAATCAGCCTCACCAGCTTCCCGTGAATGCGAAGCTCGACCAATCCCCGGGCCCGTACGCTCGAATAGTATTTAGGAATGGTTTCCTATTTTTATTTCTCCTTCCTCCGTTTCCTTCTTTCCTGCCTTCTTGGGTGAAAAGTGCAGCGGTCTTCCTTCCTTCACTCTTGGTTGGGCTTCGGGAGATGATATCCTCGTCGAGGATAGGACGA
>KB672172.1:0-19815 GCA_000349105.1 Anopheles epiroticus | reverse complement strand
CTCACTGTTGTGCTGTGGAATGAGCTCGCGCGGCTTCGGTGAGCAGACCATGGTTTAAGCCTGGAACGGAACGACCCAGCCTGCAAAGTCCTCTTAAGACGACCTGCTGAGCTGAGACGGGAGGACGACGGCAAGACCGTTAGATGTTTTGGAATTCGTGGTAGTAGACGAAAGCCACCAGGTAGTTGAAGCGCCGGATAAGTGAAGTAGTTATTGCTCGGCGTTCATCAACAACGCTTTAGAGCCCTTGGAAGTATGCATTTAAGAATAGAAATCACTCATTAACAATGAAATATAAATACTTCGAACAATAACCATTTCTTTTGAATTAAATAAATCAGCAAAAGTAAAAAATAACATCAATAAAAAGAATTTTAAAAAAATTAAAGAGAACAAGAAAAACAATTATTTAATTTAATTAATTGTTGAATTAATGTTATCGAGTTTCATGAGGAAGAATAAGACGAGCTTGACTAGCGGTCAGTTTAAAACAACAAGTTTGAAAGAGATAGACTGCTGATCCTTAGATTTGAAATCTTCTCGAGCAGGTACTCGAAACTAATTCTAGCTTTCAGGCTGAAAGAAAAATCTAGGCAGAAAATCTGAAGCTAGTTTTATGTGTGGTTTTGTATGGAGTGTTAACATTATTTCAGCCGCCAAATGTCAAATTTCATATAAAAAACTGGCTTAAAACATAAAAGGGGCCTTTATTCGTTTTACTTTACCACAGATCTCAGATCAGCGACACGTGAATTTTACTTTTAGTTAAAAAAAATACTTTTGTCATCCTTTATTACAACATTTACACTGAAAAATAATAATTTCGTTTATAAAAAAAACCAAACAGAAAACTCGTGATCTTTACAGATACGCTTTTAGTATGTGCTATGGTCTCGATTAAACCCTCTCCTGCTACCTTAAAATCACTATATCGCAACATAAGAAATCCTTAGCCATCTTCTCTATCATTCGTTACCAATTGGCAGACTAATGAGTAAATTCTGCCGCTACCAGCTCCTTCTCAAACATTACAACTCAGCATACGCCTTTTGCTAATTTCTTCACCTTAACTGCCGCGAGGCGATGTTTCGGAAATGATTGCACGGCCACTAATTCGAACCAACCCCGCCGTTCCATTTGCTGTGCGTCCATTAAAGCGTGTGGCATAAAATTTTACGCCTTACCGAGCGCGTGTTTTGCACCGGTCCACAAAGATACATACCCGAAAGCGCTCATTAATTCACATCCCGCTGAGGGTCGTCCCGGAATCCATTAGACTTTACACTGCCGAAAGCCTGCCACAGCTAATCTTGCATACCGCAGCGTACCGAAATTTCGAGAGTGTGTGTGTTCGTGCGTGTGTGTCACATCAGTGGAAAATCTCTTACAAATGCCACTCGCTTTCCTCCCTTCCGTTCTGGCAGCCAATTTTCACCTAATCGGTAAGCCCACTTTGACGGCACTGATAATTCCTAGCCCTCTGTTTACCTCAGACCCAATCCTCCCCTCGAGTGTCCTGCCCCAGTGTGGGCTCTGGGATTTTTCTTCCCCACCGTCCGTGTCTAGGATTCCAATTCGTAAGCCTCGGTCGGACGGGTTTTGGTAGAGTTTCCCTTTTTTGATAAGATAAGATACCAAACCAGCACCGTTACATGACAGAGCAGCGAGCTTAATTATGCTGTCTCAGAGCAGGCGGTAGGCGCAGGGTAACGTTGGCAGGGCGCCCAAGAACGGAAATAAATTTTCTCTCACTACCAATTCACGGCTATGCATTGCCGATTTTGTGTACTTCCCCCTCTCCCTTTCATGCTTTTTAGCACTCGCCTACACGTTCCAAACGCCCCCTTGGGTGCTTTGGGCTTAGCTCTCACATAGACCAACTCATTCACCCGAGAACCACATACAAGGGGAATAATCCTGGCCAGGAAATGTAAATACCTTAGGCAACACAATTTTGCCTGTGATTTTCCGAGAGCTCATTACAAAATGCTCTCCACCACCATCTCCGTTTCTCGCGCACGCTCCGAAAGCTTCCAAAAACTTTTCTCACCCCCAACATGCCGGAATGGCACATGTGGCAGCCACCTTTGGCAACGCGAAACCGAATGTGCCTGGCGCACGGTACCGGGTGCTCGTTTGACTTCAATCCTAAATGGTGACACAGGCATGGTAGGCAGGGGCAGAAATTTTCGGTTTTACGAAATTTTCACTCAACACCCCGCATATTCCAGCCTTCCAGCCCTTGTACATATCGAATCGTTTATTTTCATTTAAAACGAAATAAATTAAAAACGAGCTTTCTGCTTAGCCGGGCATGTGTGCCTGATCCCGGGCACGACCAGCGCTCTTGGGCGGTATCGTCGTAAAGAGGTCAAAGTAACTGCCAACTGTTTGCGATCCCCGGAAAAGGGATTTGCCATCAAATGTACATTAATATTGTATTGCCGCTTGAACGCGGCATTCATTACAGTCGTAAGTTATTTTAACACATTGTCTGGTAAGGAAACTGGTACTGGGAGGCAACCGTTTGCATGCTAAATTAAATTGTTCATGTAGTTTAGCGCCTAAATGTATACCTCGTAAAATAATGGTATTACTAATAATGTTTTCGAAAACTTTATTATTTTGCCATAAGCTTTTTCTACATGACCGTAACGCAGTAAAACAAAAATTTTCTTTTTACACAACAATAAAATATCAATCCATGTCTTAACTCAAACCACGAAGAAGTATTTTATTACTGATTTTATTCTATTTTATTATATATTTTTCTGAGTAGTGTGACGGTCATTTCTTACCGAAGAGTATTCATGTACATGATTTCTAATAAATCAAATAATAATCAGCAAGACAATATTAAGCATAATATAAGCATTTAATATCTGTCGAACATACGGCACAATTGTTCATGGTAGAGTTCTGGAAATTTTAATAACCGTTTCGTTGGATAAGATAAAAAAGCAGTGATCTCAATATTTTGTTAATGAGGATGTCACAAATGTTATACGTAAAACAATGTGGTATTTATATCACTTTACATGTATCTAAAGTAAAGCTCCCGATATTTATCATACATTTCAAAAGTTATAGAATTTAATAAATAGGTATTAATTTCGCAAAAATCCATGATAATAACACAATCATCAGCTGCCAATTGTAATTAATTTTTCATTCAAATAGCTAAAGTTATCTTGAAAAACTAATACAGCATGAGCAGAAAACATCATCTGCATACTTTCAGGCGCTTGAGTAACTGTCCTTGAAAAAGGTCGTTTGCTAATTTGCGAAGTAATGTGTGTGTGCAATACCTTACTAAAGGCTTTATGTTGACTAAATACAAAGCATATTTATCTACCTAAACATTAGATCAATACAATTATTCTCTATTTGTTATCAAGCCCTCCTCCCTTCCTCAGTCATGCAACAATTTAGTTGATCCTCATATTCCTTCTCAAATTCAAGTACATACTCAATAAAACAGACAGCTGCTCTTGTGCTCTGTTTCCATAGTAAACGATACAAAATGGTGGCTAATTGTCTGCTAAGAAGCAGTGACATGATCGATTCGTGGTTGAGACGATTATCAGTTCGGCAAACATCACGTCGACACGCAATTCTCGCCCTTCACGAAAGCAACCCTCCAACCGCTGCCTCTGTACAAATATTTTCACACTAATCTTAACGCTACCAACACTCCTCTCCCCGTGTAACTGTTTGCCATCTCCATTCAAACATTATAATGTAGCGCATACAACGCTTTCCCGATCGCTCATACTCTGGGTATGATAATCAGTTCTTGGAGAATTGAAAAAATGACTCTCATTTATATGCAAAGAAAAAATACAGGAACAAGAAAATCCATCAAACATTCGACCTATGATTACAAGATAAACAGTGTTGATTTACCCCTGAAATCATGCCCAAAAAAACACCCGAACAGACCATAACAGCAAAAGCATACAGCACTCTCTACTCTTTTTGTCGGTAGATACATTTCCCTTCTGCTTTGGTGCGTAATTTGAGATTCTTCAGATTATTACCACAAACATTCGGCCTGCACTGGAAAAAGCGCGACCCCACCGTGCGCCAGGATGAAGCCGAGGAGTGGGACGAATATTGAGACGGTGTAAATATTTGCCATTCACTTCAACACCCTTCGTGCGTGAACGACAAACTCCTGCCCGGGCCGTGTCCATGCTTTCAAACAGGCGCGTTCAACCGTAACGACCCGGCCATCCCGTTCCACGGCATTTGACCCGTATCATTATCCGTTCGTTAGCGCAGGGGAACCGTCGGTTGATTTGATCTACGGCAAAAAGATCATGCTTTTCGATACAGCTTTCCTGCCTGCTTCTAAGTACCATCTGCACAGCTGTTAGCGCGTAATAAGAGGACATAATTGACTTCCAATCCGAGAAGCGGTGAAACTAAGAAGCGATTAAAATTATCCATTCCTTACAATGGATCCCTTCTCAGACCGATTCATTACAAGCTTCTAGCAACGTGCCTACAGCATTATATGGGTCTCATCTTTCACCATCAGCCTACCGCAAAACGTCAATATAGGCAATGCTTGGAAATTTCTCAAAGTTGGTATGTTCCGGCAAATGGGTATCTTTCACAGTACTTGGTAATCAGTTTCCAGGAAAATCGCCTACACAACAGTTGAAGCTTCCTCTGCCTTAAGGAAGCTATTGCTGTGCTTGGAAGAATGGAAAGGATTAAGAGAAAGCTCCCTCACACTCAAGTTCACTCACACGCACGCCCAGAAGCTGAAATATATTTTTTTGGTTTCAAACCCGACTCATCAAAAGCCTGCCAAGTAGATGGATGTTTGATGGATGGTAATGGGATCGACATTAAAACGTGCATGGTAATTATACATGCGCCTGCTACCCGTCATCTCGTAAGCCGATTATTGGAGGGAGCAGATTTTAGCTAATGAATTCAGCAAGCCAATCGGATAAAAGCAATTCATTCGAGATGAGTCAGGTTCCAATTAAAAGTAGTCTCATTGAGCGTTTGGTAGTCATCAGTGTAAGCTAGTTGGTCATTACATTAATGAATTGTTGCGTAATTGCTTCCTTAATATCAAGCAAGCATGCAAAATGAAAATCAGGAGCTTTCTTCGATGTCCTTTTGATGCAGAATGAGTAACGATTTCTGTCTTTAATGGTAATGATTTCATCGTGTAAAATGTATGGTAGAAAATTTTGAAATTTTACGATGCACGAGAAAAAACAATTATAAAAAATATGCATTTGATTATAAAAAATGTATCTTTTGTAAAAATTGCTTCACAATTTCGATCATGGTATATCATAATCTTTTTAATCTAAAACTTTTATCCCTTCTAATGGATAACAATCCTACATTCAAGGCGATTAAAAAGAAAGATAAAAATTAAGCTTGCATACATTTAGGAGCCGAGCATCCTAAAAGTTATGCATTAAGTAAAATAAGGGTGTTTCTTTTATCTTTTTTATCATTACCATTAGGATTAAAATATTAGTATTTGTATTAGTATTTAGGATGTTGATATTAATATTAGTATTAGTATTAGCATTAGTATTTAGGATTACAGTGCTAGTTATTGCACTGCATTATAGTTTTAAAAAGTTGTATATCTGAAACAATGATTTATTGATAAAAGATAAATTTAAATTTTTAATTTTAAATAACTTAATCCCACTTCCCGCTCTAAGATCAATGCCTGTTTTACTTACTAGCTTTTTAAATGTTCTTACACCTTTGCAATTCTCCATCATAAAGGTTTCAATCAAATAATGCATTCCAATAAACGCTCATACTTACTTACTAACCCTCCAAACTAAACTCAATGTCTCAAACATAAAAGAATAATATTCTTTAATTATCCTCCACTCTCATCAGCAGCATCCCCATAACCCTATTTGAGACAGATAATTGTAACCATGCTGCACCGACAGAAACAATGACAGCCAATGCACCTGCCACTGCAACGGACCGGTATCCGTGAGCACAGTACCGGGCTTATCTCCCTCAAGGAGAAACGTTCCCCCAGTGCGCCCGATAGACAGCCGGCAGCATCTTTTCCGTTGACGAATGTCAACTCTCCAGCGCTTCAGCTCGCAAGGCTCAGGTTGTCACACGTTACAGCCCTCCGTTTCGAGTGCCTTACCCGGTTAGCTGACAGCTTCGGAAAAATCTTGCGAGCCGATTGTTGTGTTTGGAGAGGTGCCACTCACAACCAGGTGCAGCCGTAGCAGCCTGTCTGCACACGGATACCGTCGACTTTACCATCGAAATGAATTTTCCACTCCTCCTCCTCTCTGCCTGTTTGTTCTCTCGCTGGAAAATGGGTGACCGCTGTAAAGCGCTTACCAATACCAAAAGAAAGGATGCTGCCGATACTGTCAATTTCGAAGCAAAATGCAAGCAAAGAGAAAAGTTAGTCCTCACCCGGTTTGGAGGGAAAACTAACTACTCATCAAAGGCATGCCCGAGCGAATGTGGCTGACACGTTTTGCAAACTGCCCGGTCTGACACAATGTGGATGTGGGTGACCTGGAACTGTTTGTTTCCAACGACGGGTGTGGTAAATTAGCCTGTCAGGAGCGTGGTGGAACGGTGGAAGCAGCAAGCAGAACTGTCGTTGCGCTGCATGTCCTCCTAATGGTATAGTTTGTGTTCTAGTTTTTATCTTTCTGCCTGCCGGAAGCCACTTTTCCAATGACAATGAATTGATGGTTTAATTCAAATTGTAGGTTGATTTTCAAATCACTCGTTCTTTGCTTCATGAATTATTCGGTTGCGTTTCTTTTGCTGTTGGAATATTTAAAATAAGTCTAATAGCCTGCTATCCAGTAGGTCGTCTTTAATGTAAGAAACACGCCCAAAAGTATGCAATCACCAGTACAATTTGTATTTTTTACAAATCCTAACCATTGCATCAAGTTGAAAGGGGTTTCGAAACATGGTATCAAATGAAACAGACGTCAAAATCTGATTTCAGGCTTTCCCATCGTACTACCAGCTCGAACCCCGAGCCTAGGGGGCAATCTTGAAAGCTTTCTCTCCCTGTACAATGTGTGCACTTCCTGCCAACGGTTTCTTGCTTTTTTGCTCGCCTATTGCACTAAAAATCAAACCCTATCCAGTGCCACTCCAAAGCGTACATTCATCTATACTGCGGTGAACGTCCTTCCGAAAAATGTACTTCGAAAGCACTTTACCTCGCTTTCTTTTTGTTCGCTTACACATCTTGCTGCCCTGGACCATAGCAAACCACCGCAAAACTTTTGCCCACAGCACGGAGCGTGACGGAAGCCGCAGAAAAATAGAAGATAAATTTGCCGTCCCTCCCGTCGTTCGTGATGAACTGCAAGCACCCTCTTTTTACTCTTCGCATCAGTTCGATGGGAAGACACAGTTCCTTTCCAGGCCAAAAATCCATCAAGCCCATCGGAACAGGCTGGTGGAGGACCTGCTGGACTCTAAAATGAAAAGATCAATTCTGCTACACGCTTTCGTCCCGCGCTAAATGCCTCTCTTTTCCCGTGAGAGAATCCGGCCCCGGAGTAATGGCCATTGGAAGGAAAATGAGCTACAGCGATCGAACGCTCCGGCGCGCTGGTTTCGAAAAACGGAATTGGACGGCGTTTGATGGAGGTGTTTTTCTTTTCATCTATATTATCTTTCACTCTTGACTTTCTTTCCTTCTCACTCTAGCTTCAGTCCACTCCTACTGATAACGGTTCTAGAAACGGGAGGAAGTTAGCGTGAGCCTGCGGCGAGGGCGTAATCCCTTGATTTGTGCCATGATATTAAGGTGAAATATTGCATAAAGCCAAACCGCAGGCAAACTCTACAGCTGGCTTCATCGATTGGAGAAGGTAATGGTACAGGTTCGATTGGGACTTTAATTCTACTGATAGCGTTTATGGCAGACCAGCGTTCGGAAAGATGTATTTTACGTTTGATTCACTGCCTTCGCTTGGTTTACCACTTTTAATGATGAAAAATGTTATTAAATTGGGTTTGATGGGGCAGGCGTTACTGTACCGTTATTACTGTACAGAAATTAAAGTGCATAGAAATTAAAAGGTATGCTGTGAAAGAGCTATGTAAAATAGATTTAAAAATATCAAACATAACAGGAGGAAAACATATAAAATACTATAGAAATGATACTGTCACAGCTACAGAAGTCCCATCGTTAAATTATGCTAAGCGCCTGAAAGTATGCAAAAAAAATTTTAAACGGAAAACTATGTCATAGATTCATTTTGCGTTAAAATTGTTCGATTAGTTTCTTGCTACATTAATCTATTATGAAAATATCAAAATGATCAACAATATATTTAATAGTACATATGTTTATTTCTGCAACAATCAATACCTTATTTTTCCAAAATAAACCTTGGTTTGAGCAAATTTAGTCTGCTGATGGTTACTTAAATCGAAAATAATTAAAAACTTTGTAAAACACAATAATTTTTTGATATTAAAGTGACCATAAGAAAGTCAATCGTAATAAAACATAATCGCATACCTTTCAAACGATTCAACTATCGAGTATGAAATCTATAGTTGGGGCGCAATATAGATTTTCATGTATGAAATACTTAACAATTCTTTAAATAACGAAAAGAAGAAGAATATAATTTTCCTTAGCATATTACTTTAATTATGATATCTTATGAAACCCTATAGTTTTGACATTTGTGACAATTCGAGTAATACTAACTCGCCTAAGCCGTGTATTTCGGTGGCAGACTGTTTTTGTTCATAACGCATTCTATCAAAATATATTAAACAAAAAATCATCAGCGATTTTTTTTACAATTTTATACTAAAATTTAAAACTGACGTACGAACTAGAGCGTCCGAAAACATTCCATATTATTTTTTAAATAAAATGGCACAGGTGCTACAAGTGTGTTTGTTTTCCTACATCTTATTAACCTACCTGTATTGGAGCTACGATTGCAATCCTTAATGAGTCCTTTTTATTGGTTGGTTCATACACACTCCTATCTAAACGATATAATCTTTCTCTCTCTCTCCCTACTCTTACCTTTTCGGTTGTGCAAATTCTCCCCAAATACCCTCATGAAACTAATTTTCAAGATCAATTTTCAGCTGCCATATTATCCCCGGTGGCACCAATTTGAGTTGCAGCAAACCTTAGCTCCTAAGAACAACTACAACCACGACGATGACGACATTTCTCCGCTCTCCCCTACATAGGTCGCAGTAGGCCCGAGATCCAATCGAAACGATCAGGAAATTCAATGCCGGGCCACCATAATTGCCACCGGTGTATCATCCCGGTGCCGCATGTGTGCTTGTGTGGCGATGGAAAGAAAAACTCCCCACTTCTGCAACTGCCCCCCCCACCTCTCCAATCAACGACTGTACTCTAGGGACACGGAAGAACATGAAGCAGCGCACCGATGCTGGATGCATTCGGAACAACCAAGACACTACCTCGGGGATTGCTGCACTTTCTGCTTGAACTTTGAGACGAGCCCTGATGCCGATGATGGGATCGTTTGCATTAGTTAGTTTGCAAAATCCTAATTAATGCGATTATGCACTGCACATGGGAGTGGAGAGAAGACCCGGTAGAAGGAAACTCACCTTGCCTCCCAAAATTACCAGCAGCCCCAGATCGTAATTCGGAAACCCAGCAGCAGCACTTGTGTGTCCGTCCTCCGAAAGATTGGCGTGTTTTTAGCCATTCGGATATTCAGTAAGAGTACATCGACATGAAACAAGCATGGGTAAAAGGGTGAAAGTTTCGTGAGGAGATGGCGGTTTGCGGAACGATACAGGCGATACTGCCTGCCTGCCATGTTTGCCTTCGAGCAAACAAACCCAAGTACGGAAGGGCGAACGAAAATGATTCTACTGCTGATGCGCTGCTGATTGCAGTTTGGAAAATATTTGCATTTAGCTTACCGGAAGCAAGTCTCACTTACAGACCAACGGAACTGAGCAAGCGGGGTGGACCGTTCTGTTCGGACGGGTCAATAATGCACCAGGTGTGAGGATTCCGTTGCGCAAGGTTTTACCACGAAAGGACACGTGCTACGTACCTGTGGCCACACGAGCAAAGCGAGAAAACCAAGTCATTAGACAACCGTATACCACCGTTACATACCGAATGTTCGTCACGTCACAAATGCAATGCTTTAGCCGTGGCCTGTTTGACTTACCCGTTCTGTAGAGACTGTAGGGATGGTTCAGCAAAATTTTGTTTAAAAAAAAACATCTCCCATGTTTACATCGAATTTTGCATTCACTTGCTCCTGCGGGAGGTATAAATATATTTGGTTTACCGCAAGGTGCCTCACTTCAGATCGACTGACCAGAAGGGTACGGAAGGTACGCGGTGGGGGCAACACGATGAAACTTTGCACTGTCCAAACTGTAACAACTTTTTCAACAACTTCAGCTCAACAGCTATCGACTATCGATATACGCGTTAGCGATATAGCCGAGCTCTTGAATGGGTTTGATTGAAGTTTCATTTTCAGCTTTTATGTTCGTTTTTTGCCAACGGAACGGTTATGGCAGTGGACTGAAATTCTCCTTCAAATGAGACTAAAATGTATCAAATTGTTAAACAACAACTATTTGAACAAAGTATTGCATACTTTTAGGCGTTTGCATTTTAATTTAGAAATTTAAATAAAATAAAATAAAATTTAAAAATCGCTACAGAAACCTTTGAAGTAGAGCTAAATCAATTTTTGCCTGTTTAATACTGTTAATTTTTTTCAAAATACTACAAGTTGTAAACAAACAAAACGCAAACAAAACTTATGTGTTATTACCGCCAAAAACAGAGTAAAATCATGTACTTCTGCCCAAAACCTAAACGTAGTTTACGAACCCTGCCATCCGTTCAAACTAATCCGGAAGGGTTGCAAAAATCAAAGAGCCCAACCGTTCAACTTTTCCCACCGAAAAGCTTACGAGGCCGCTGCATACTTTGCACTGCAAGCCAAAGAGACTGTAGAGCCGGGATGAAAAATTGCCAGATGAAATGGACGACCACCAGTGAGCGCTGGAAATGAAATTGCAGTGAAAAGTTTTGACCTGGTGCAAACGAAATCGCTTCGGTTTCGATATCGGACAGTTTCCGTTACGTTCGCAACTTGGTTTCATTTTAACCATACTTGGCTCAGGCGCACAAGAGCGCTAGTGGAGTTATGAAACTTTTTTTTTTCAAGGATTTGTATTGCATTTTTTGTCTTGCGTATTTCCTGTACGATAGTTTCATTTCAGTGAAACAAGATGAAAAGGAATTATTTTGTGATAAGTAAATTTTACTACATAAAAACTTGTTTGACTCAAACAATGTCCTACAGAAATGTGAACCATCATATTGGTTTGGTTAGAGTAACAATAATGCTGTTTAAGGTTGAAAATAAACCCTTCATATGTTCCATTACACCTCACTGCCGTAGAAAACGTCAATTTCCACATTCCCAATCATGCATCCATCATCGAACGAACGTTTTTTCGAATATAGAAATGACAAAACACAATATTGCTGCCACAAAACTGCACCAGCCGCTGGAATCAATCCACTCCGGTTGGCTAAATTCCCTGCTCACCGTTTGAAAATGATAAAGGGAGCCTAACCGCTTCGCAACACGCTGACCAAGGGTATTTGAAATCACCGCAAAATCGGCCAGCTTTGAAAATGCCCGCCCCACTCACAATCGCACGCACGCTCGAACAAAGATCTTGCAAGAATTGCCACCGGCCACCAGTGTTAAATTGCAATCTTTCCGCTTCACTTTTCAATTACGAATTCATTACGGGCCGAACTACCGGCGTACGGTTCCCTTTTTCAGGGCTCACGCGCGTAGAGCGGTCGTCTTGCAGCAGGAAACACGCAAGGCTAGGAGAGCAACTCTGCAGCTGTGGAATTAGCAGCAGAAACAGCAGCAGCGCACTGCAACGGCCAGTGGAACTGTCCCAGTGGCTCCCGCGTGATGCAATATTGCACAGTGACCGAGTTCGTTGGACAGATGCATCGGATTCACCCGGTCAGCCATTCATTTCAGCAAGCGCTTCTTCCTGTAGAGAATCGGTTAGGAGTATAGGGACGAACAGGCACGCTTGCATCGGACTTGAAACATTACCGTCTACATACGCTTCTGACTGATTGAGCATCGTGAATAGGGCCTGAAGTGAAAGAATGATATAAATTCGTTCAGCTGATCAGTACCATCTGAAGTATAAAGCGTCACAAAAGGTTGTGGAAGTTTCAGAATGATTTAACGTCACTTTAATTATAGTTTTGTGCACTATTTCCACTTTTGAGTCCTCTTTACACTGGTAAATTTGTGTGCTTCTGACGCATAGCAGGAACCATAATTAGTTATGCCTTAATTTTGCATACATTTAGGCGCACTGATTCTAAGTAGTACAATTTTAATATATTTTTTTCAACTTTTTTAAATCAATGCAACTTACTTTTTAAATTTTTAAGTGTAATTAGAATTGAATGTACCTTTCATCTTCAATTTTTTTCTTGAATGAATATATTCAAAGATAAAAAAAGAATGAAGCTTAACTGTTCTTTTATTGTAAGATAAATGTGTAATTTTAAAATATGTTTGAAAACCAGTACCAAACTCATCGATTTATTTTAAGAAATATAAAGTTCGTTACCTGTTTTCTTTTTTTTCTAAATACATAGTAAAGTGTATGAAAATTTTTCGGAACCCCAATCACCAATCATTTTCCATCGATGGAGACGCCAGGTGCTTTTCAAACGACAGAAGAGGTTCATACTTCCCATTCATTGCTAGAATAATACCATCGACCGTTTCCTTCCAGCACTTCAACACCCCTTGCTGCCTCATGTGCTGTCTCGATCGACCAAGATTTACTGCCACCGCCTCTGATACCAATCACGCTATGCAAAGCTAGAACCGGACGCTCTGGTTTCTTGCGAAAGCTTTACGCATCATTAAATTTCATACTCCACCAAGCCCGCCATCTGAAGCTTCACTGATACATCCTACCTAGAGCAGCAACATTGCCCATCGATCCTCACCTGCAAATGGATCACCTTACACCTTGCATGCGTTTTCGTTACTTCGCGTCTGCCGGATTTAGAAGATCGGCTTCTTATCGCCCCGCGGTCGGCGCAGACAGTGGCGTAGTAATAAGGCTGGTCGGTTATGCTAATTTGTGATTCACTGTAGCCGGTTTAGTTTCGATTCCATCAGTGCCTTTGGTTGCAAGGTAGGTAGGAAAACAACATTTCCGGCACATAATATGTAAATGCAACGCGATTGTAAATTGCCCAATCACATCATTGTGGAACAACGAGCATGACCTTCAGTTGACTCATGATATTTTGATCGTGATGGTGGTTATTTGTTTCACTATGTCTAGCAATAAACAAAATTATAATTAGCATAAAATTAGAACAAAGCCAGCAAATATAGCAACCCAGCTATTCTCGCTACATACATTTAGGCGTTCCATGCGAAAACAAATCGCAGCGATGTACTAATCGAACCAACTTTATGTTATGTTCATGTCACTTAAAGCCCTTCCTCCTTTTCGATGATTCATTTAATTAAATCACATCTTTTGCTCACTGTCCTCCCTCTTTCATACAGCACCAATTTCGCCAATAAAGCATTTCAGATACCGTGTCCGTTTCGAGTGCTTCTTTCCACGTCAGCTAAATTCCGAACACTTCCGAACAGAGCCTATCAGAGGGCTTTCGCTTCGAATCGGAAACCACTCAAGTAATAGTGCGAACATGTGACGTGAAAGCCATTGTGCTGTGCCAATCGAAGGCTATGGCAACACATGTCGACGATTTATTCACTTCGCGTTATCCGATGTCGCTGGGGAAGTGAAAAATTAACTGCTGACCACAAGAAAAGTAGACAGAGCGTGGAAATCAGGCCAACATAAAGCGTTATCTCACAATGGGGAAACGTTAAAAGCCAAAAAGATTTAGAATAAATCTTTTTGGCTGTCTTTAGTTTTTCTAAAG
Organism: Anopheles epiroticus; assembly: GCA_000349105.1. NCBI lineage: Eukaryota > Metazoa > Arthropoda > Insecta > Diptera > Culicidae > Anopheles > Anopheles epiroticus. The sequence continues at coordinate 5,792 of KB672172.1, read as the reverse complement.
ACTATAACATATAACCTGTTTTTTTTTCAAACAAAGTATGGTTTATCAACGCAGTTTATTATAAAAAAATAGTATTATAAGATTTGATGCACAGTTTATACAATTTGTAATTTCACTAACCCTTTAATTGTTTCGTTATTTGGCTTAATTCCATGATGTATTTTTAGCGCCTAAAGATAGGCAAGACATAGATGTCATTCTGTACTCCATGACTCTCCTGCAAAGAGAACGAATTAAATTGATTATGAATTATGTTACTACAATTGAAATTAATAACAAAAAACCCTAAAAACTCAGTATGCTTATCTTTTAACATCACGGTAATAGAAACGACAGTTACCCCGTTTTAAGATGCATAAACCTAATTACTATACAAACACAATACTACCACTACGGCCACACAATTATCATCCCGTTAAAGACCACTTTTCCTTCAACGACACACGACCAATAGCATAGACCGGCCCCCGATTCATCTACTCCCGCACACACATTATACAGTACTTACCGGCAGCACGGATGATTGGTCAAATATTTGAGCTCTCGGTTGTCATATCATTCGACTGAAAGATGCTGCCGGCTTCCCTTCACTTGGACAACACATACAGTACCGGGCCCGGCACTGTCTGCCACAGCAAAGTAAACAACGAGCAAATAGCGTGAGTGTATCTATGTGTGTGTGTGTGTGTGTGTGTGTGTGTGTGTGTTTGCGTGTCTGTCCCCAGTTCGCTTTGCACTGGACCGTGCCACTTCCCTAAAGCTCTGTTTATGTATGCAATCTGCGGGCAGCGAACGATAAATGAACCTGACAGTGCGGACCGGTGCAAGAGCGATAGGGAAAAGCGGACGACGGTGGTATATTATATTCCCATCTGGGCAATAGTCGGAAGACTGCGGTAAGGACCTATTTCAATATTCTTTCCAATAATAACCAGGGAATAACACTCGGCTTACAGGGTGTTAGAAATGGTGCCGGTACAGTGTAGGTATATGTGAGACGAGTACATCCATCCGTTTCTTCCCTCTCAGTGTGCTGCCTCTCGTAGTACAACGCCCCCTAGCATCGCCGACAGGACACTTGTGGGAGTGTGTTTAGTTGGAAAACCCTGCTCAATCCTTCCTTTTACCGTTCACTGGCATGCGAAACAACCTGCAGCACCCATCCCGGAAGTGCATACTTTTCACTACCACAAACTGCAATAATGTCGTACCGGAGCGTTCGGGAACGAGAGTTTGGGCGGAGGATTCTCGTATCGTACTTAGCAAATCCGTTCGGACCGCTCGTAAAGGAAGGACTGTCGAACAGCAACCCACACCACGTTTGTATGATGGAAAAGTTGGCTATCTTATGCTGTCCACCATTTACCTGCTACGCAGTCACCGGAACTCTCCCGTCGGTCCCTCTGCCCAGCAAACACCGGTGCAAACGGTACCGGTATGCACACGGTGCTGCTTGTGCATGAAATTTCCCTTTGCTTCGGTGAGCTTTGGGTATGTTCTCATTTTTTGGATTTCATGTTTCCTGTAATCATGTGTCAGTCATTTCTAATTTGCATTACCACTTGACGTGGTTTGTTTTCAGGCATTTGCGTTTTTTTTTATCAGCGCAATTGAACTATCGTCAAAAACTCTATAGGATTCTCGGTTGAGGACGCGAGCACGAGTAGCCATAAATAATAATAAAGTTAAGTGTAACCCATTGCTACTTGCTGACGTTACATGTGTTTGAAATGCTATCATTCATTGTTTTAGAACAACGTTAAAAGCTCTTAAATAATTTATATTGGTTTAAGCATAAATTTACGATCTCATCATATATAATATTCAATTGCAAAGGTACATGACCAAATGCATTTGTGATTTACAGGCAAGCAATTTAGACATTGCTCAGAAAACTCCTCTCTTTCAAATTTGATACTATAACGGGGGATAATTTTCTTCAAGAATCGAAAAATAGTTAACATTGCCCTGAAAGGTATGCAACACGCATAACACAGAAGAACTATTAAAATGAATTCACGCGAAACTGATTTAAGTTTTCTATAATGAATCGTTTTATTTTCTAAGAAATTATTTAGAGCAATCTTAACATAAAATTTCTCAAATTTCGACAATATTATTACTTATTACTCTAATTGACATTCAAATGTTAACTCACGTTTTTGGATTACCTTTTAGACATTATTCATTGAGGCAGCGCTACTAATTAAAATTTTCTCTACACAAAAAAAAAGTACCAATTGCGCTACTCAACGTAAATAAGATGTTTATATGTTTGTTTATTTCCCTTTTTACTGTAAATAAAGTGATCACTGAAGATAAAGCACAAACTTTTTTTTTGCTTTTATTCCATACTTTATATTTTCATTTTTACCACCCTTCCATGCAGCACTAGCATCAAAAGGGATTACAGATAAACTGCTTTTCCCGCACTCCATCTTCGTTGCCAGCTCATAGTGGTAGATAAATTGAATTATTATTTTCCACACGTTTGCACCAGTGTTCGTACCGTTGCAGTTGCGCATGCAGTTTGTAGAGCTGGACGCGAAGTTCGGGGGACTATAAAAAGAACAAAAGACAAAGCAGCACTGCATACGGAGATGACACGGATAGCCGGGTGTTTGCAGCTGCCGACGGCAATGCAAACCGTTTTACGCTGCAAAATCACGTTCTATTTCTCTGCACTGTACGCAAACGATCTTGTTCGTGCGTGTAATGTGACGTTGTTTGTTTATGTCATTTGCTTAATCTATTTGTTGTGTTTTGAATTTATCATATCAATTTGTTTGCGCTGTTTTAGCGCAGCTCTTTTCGGCGAAGAGTTTTAGCGTGGTTTGCGCCAGAATTTATACTCTCTTTTTTTCTGCATGCAGGCAACTCGTCAGTTGGTAAGAGGTGATTCATTACATAACTTTAGGCGACTTCTTTTTCATGCGAACTGTATTCATTCAAATCTACAATTGCTAAATTAAGCATGCAAACCACGAAGCACACAACAACAGTGTTTGCATTAATGAAACTACCAAATGATTCCTTTACTACCCAATTCACTGTGGGTTTTGTGGTACAACCCAAACACAAACGCCAATCGTTTTCATTCTACACTTGTAAAACTTCTGCGCACCTCCGAAAGCATCCCACCGATCGCTACCATCGCCTACCGTCAGTCGGTTTCTTAATCACAGCGTGCAATCGGTTATGCATAAATTAGATTTAATTAAAAACTCCCAAAAACCAGCTCGTGCAAAACTCGTACAGCTCTCGCGAGACGGTCGGTATGCGGCAAATAAAAACCACTCGCCAGTTACGGTTGATAAGTCAAAAGCTCCCGGCCCGAAAGTGTGCTTACTTTTCTACCATCGAAAAACCCCGTACCCAGCAAGCGTCTGGTGACGTCTTGCTTTAACGGGGGGCAGGTTTGACTTTTTGAGTTATAAAATAAATACGACCACAAGAAAATAAGAGAAAACAAAAATCATCCCGACGACACAGTCGTGAAACACTTGCGGCAGCGGCAACAAGGGCAGCAGCAGCAAGCAATATTGAATACTTTTTAAATGAATAAAGTTTTCGACACCCTTCTCTCATCGAGTTTCTAGTCCGTTTTTTTTTTTGTCTCGAAAAGACAGCATAAAGACATGCCTCTCACAGACGAAACAAATCCCAAGGCTGCATACAGGTTGCACTCGCAAAATTTCTCAATGATGCAATACCTTATCTCAGGCGCTAGAATTAAAAATGAAATCAGGACAAAACTCTTTCCTCTTTGTTAAATTTTAATCACACACTGCTAAGAAGGGAAAATATGAAGACGATTAAAGGTCACCGGCACTTCAGCACAACAGGCATCAGAAGTTTAGCTCCACAAACAGCCAGCACGCTTACACACATCGTAAAGGGAGTGTGGCAGATTTTTGATTAAAATTATATGCCCGAGAAATTGTTATCAAATTAGAAGCAGACACTTCGACAGTCTCACGTTCTTTCCTCGTTCCAAGCGGTGTGTAAAAGCTAGCAATAAGCGCAGAACATCTGCTACCAACCTGAACTCCGTGGTGAACTCGCGGTGACAAATCTAGATTGGGTGTGAAAAAAGGCTTGCTTCCTGCACGCTGTTTTTGGTGCTTTAGTGCTAATTAAACAATGAAAGAAACGCTTATGGGGAATTGGATCCATTTTTCGTCCTCATTTAAAATTATTACTACATTCTATAGAATACAAATATTGAAACAGGAATTTAATTGAAAGGTATGATAGACAAAATACATACATTTAGGCGTGATATTGTGTTATGCCACTAAGAAGGTGTCTTGGGTTGGTGAATCTAACTTAATGAACCTATATTGCATTTAAAAATTGTTTTATAAGAAAAACTCTCCATGAAGTTCCAAATGTGAATTGCCAAACACCTTGTATACATTTAGGCGTACTATCATATTAAGTCTGAAGGCTTCTATGTACGCAAGCCCTAAACATTTTTGACCCAAAAGAAGGTGGATAGTTTCCCTCACTCCGAAAGAACAGTCCAAATGCGATGCAACTCCTGGTCCTCTCTGGTGCTGTTTTTTGGCGCCGCTCTACTATCGGGCATCCCAAATCCTTACACAAACAGTTTTACACAAGACCCATACAGGATAGCGTGTAATGTTTGTACACTTCAAAAACTTACGAACGTACAAGCAATTCGTTCGTTATGAATCAATTTGTTCTTCAGCAGTACGGCATGGCCGTTTCTACTGAATAAAACAAATCAACTTGCTCATCTTACAAACAGTTTTATAAGAAGTACTTTCCATAAAATTAATCAATGCTGCGATTGAATTTTAAATCGAACTTACCAATTCTACAATAAAACATGAATTGCATACATTTAGGCGTGATATGCTCGTGTGTCTTTATGAACAAGTCATGGGTAGGCTATACTGTCTAGATGTTTTCTTTCTCTTTTACTCTTTTTTATTTTAATGAAGTTTGTAATTTAAATTATGTGTGATTAAAATATTTTCTAATTTAAATATATACTTTAATTACCAAACATCAATTTTATTATCCTAAGGTTGCTGACAATGAAAAACATACCTGAAATAATATTCACTTGCAAGTGCTTAAAGTAACAAATCGAAAACACTTCAAATATCTCACTTCATTCAACATTCAAGCACAAAATATCAAATGGTCCAACCCGTTGCACCGTTTTCGCTTATCCGTTCCGCTCCTTTTATTCAAATCACCTTTTAACATGCATGGTGCTTAGTAAAAGCTCGATACAGCATACGAGTGGAGCACTTCAAAACCGGTAATGATGCACAAGAACGCTTCTCGCCATTTTCCAATCATCTTCACCAATATGTTGGCATTTTCCATGAACCGTACGTACCTGTTCGCATACATGTAAAAAATTTATTGAGCACTCTTCAACGCTTCCGTAGGGACATAAAGCACCAAATCAAACGATCGATCCATATCTTTACATTCAGATATTCATTCATCGCATTCAAAACGTTTGGGCTGGTTTTGTAAAGTACATATTAATAGCAGCTGCCGATGTGATGTGTAACGTAAATTAGCTACCGTTTATTTTCGTGAGCACACAAACACATTCATCGATATCCGAAAGTACACATGAGCTATCGGTCTAGGAATCACTTGCGGTGGTTTTACTTAGCATAAAGTTGCATCATGTTAAGTGCTACTCCCGTCCTTACACAGAAGTACACGGTTTATGACTTTTTGGTTGCTTCCTTAGAATATCCCTGTTTCTTTCTCTTTTACTCTTTTTTCTCACTCTCTCT
>KB672171.1:8960-24476 GCA_000349105.1 Anopheles epiroticus | reverse complement strand
GTATTCTGCCGGCATAGACAAGTTCATCGTGCGGATGCGCAAGGTGTTGGAAAAAATTGGCGATTATGTAGAAAAGTAGCCAAGACCTTGGCCTTTCCAACCGTGTATCGCTTTTTGTAAATAAATGTCATTTTCTATGAAAAAAAAATTGGAGACCTTACTTTATTGTCAGCCCACGTAATTCAATATCCTGTAAAAAATCATATTTTTTTCTCTTTCAAGACACAACTAATCCGGAGCATACTACCAATTTAACTAACATATTTGCTACCAAAACAGTATCCGGCAATCTAAAATCATGTCAAAATTGGCAAGAAAATTCGACTGAACTTACATTTGCTTCTTACAGGGCAAATAGATTGTAATAGATTGACAAAAAACAGCTTTAAAAGATGTGATGAATATAAAAAAAACTGCAAATCTCGCCCTGAAAAATGTGCAAGCAGGATTCAAGATATTCTTTGCTATAAGTGTGAGCATATGTTTCGTATTTCTGTAAATAGTGATTGTTCTGTGATTGTCATATATTGCCTGTTGGGAACCCTAGATAGACAGGTACCCAACGACCTGAAATAAACGCGCGGTGTTAAAGGAAGCCGAAGAAAACCGAAGTTAAGTGAGAGAGAGTATAAAACGAAATGCGCGGGAGGACCTGGGCTCCTTTTCAAACCATGCGCGGGAAAACGCACAATTTTTTGGCAAATGGAAATCAATCGTTTCCCCGCGTACGGTCTTCATTTCGCAACATTGCCGTCAAGCATAAAATCAATCAAGTAATTAAGGACAGTTTAAGGATTCAGAATGGTACTATTGAATAAATGTGAAGGGTAATGTGGTTGATACAATGACTCTATTGTCAAATGTACAGTGACAAAGGTGTTTTGATTTTTTTCTGTAATTTAGTTTACCCACAAAATGATGGTCAATTTTGCGTATGAGGGGGGGCAAGAGTCCGAATGGGACTCGATACAACTTCGGATCTTATAGTAATCCTACAGCGTTGTCACAAGCCAACCGGGACGGCCAAAATTTCAATTCACTAGATTTAATTGCATTAATCGCTCTAAAACTAAGTCAAAATGAAAAAGAAGATTACTGTTAAAGCATGAGTTATTTTATATCATATATATTCACATTTATATCATGAGATATTTTAATTTCATTTTTATGCTTACTTATTTTGCTAATACGGCCGCAATTAGGCTTTTGTGTAAAATATTCGGGTTGAATAATACTTTTTGGAGTTACTGTATCTCCATATTTGAACCCCCTTATGGGTTTCCATTATTTTCTTAATAGTTTTCATGCATCTTTATAGTATCCATTTATGGGTTGTGTATTGCGCTAGCCATTCGTGACAGATTACAGTCCAATCTGGCGATCGATAACGGGTGGACAACTATTAGCCTCTAATTAACATTTAATAGCACGCAATCATATGTCACGCGAGGGCACCGCAGATTCACGTGCGCTAACGCAAAGATTTATCCACCTCCCCAGTATTTCTGCAGCCAACAAGCAGCTAGGATGGAAGTTCTGAAGCATCCGATGGTACCAGATCTCAGCCAGTCGCACGGTCGCGGACTGACCAAAACGATGAAATCGATCAAAAAAAGAAAATCCAAGATGGCGCCTAGGGGGGAAGTGAAGTTATCATTCAATACACTACGCTTATTTCGGCGCAGCTTCATTTTTCAGACTAAGGAGTTCTTCGACAACTCCACACTGCACGGCGTTCGGTATATTGCGGAGGAGGGTCGCCCCTTCTTCGAGCGGTTCATGTGGTTCTGCTTTGTGGCGTTCGGGTTTATCGCGGCGGTCGTCATCATCTTCAGCCTGTGGGAAAAGTTCCAAACGAACCCGACCATCACGGGGCTAGATACGGACTTTCACAACCAGCAAGTAATCTTTCCGACGGTGCTGGTCTGCCCGACTGCACCGTATGATGAGGAGGCGGTTCGTAAAGAAGCTTACCAGACACTGGGCGGGTACGAGCAGGGCAGTGAAGTGTATGAGCCATTCCTGAAGCTGATAACCCAGCTATCGTACGACAACGTGCGGGAAGTGGCGGCCATGCTGAGCGATATGCCAAGTACGCCCACCCTGCGAACTTCCAATCTACGGGAAATGGTGTTCCGGGTGGCGGTACGGTGCAACGATACGTTCGCGGCCTGTCGATACAAGGACGAGGATATCGATTGCTGCGAAATGTTCAAGCCAATGTACACCGAGCACGGCTTCTGCTACGCGTTCAATGCGCGCTACACGAACAACAAGCAGGTGGAGTAAGTGTCGTTTTCTCTTTCGATTATTAATGCTGATGTAGCCGCTAAGGATACCACTCTTGATTCTTGGGACTTTCAGAATTCTCAATTCGGAGGTGTACGTGCTGTTCGAGACGGACAAGAAGTGGGCGTTAACGTTCGAGCCGCTGCGGGAGAGTAATATCTTCGTGCACTCGTATAACGAAATCTCGGGCTGGGATTTTCAGCCGCAGGTAATGTGGGACATTGACTCCAAGGTGGAGTTTCTCATCTCGATGAAACAGACGTACACAACCGAGGACGCGCAGCAGCTATCCATTGGGCAGCGGAAGTGCATCTTCCCGGAGGAGGAAAAGTTGCAGTACTACCAGGACGCGTACACCTTCTCCGGCTGCATGAAGGAATGCCGCATCTCAAAAAGCCTGAAGTACTGCAAATGTGTGCCTCCGTTTTATGCACCAGTGCGTGCGATACCAAGCTGCACCACCGGAAGCTTTCAGTGTTTAAGCGAGTACACGGAAAACATTACTAGCATCTACAGCTGCCAGGACTGTGAACTCGGTTGTCTCAACACCGTATACGACATTGAGAAGTACTCCAAGATGTAAGTAGCGTAGCATCAAGTAGTTGTCAGGGAATGTGCCTTATATTCATCCACTGATCTCTCCTGTAGAATGAAAACGGAAGAGGAGCAGCAGGATGCACAGGTTACTATCGAATACCTAACCTGGCCAATCATTCGATACAAGCGCGAGGTACTGTTCGGGTGGGTCGATCTGCTCGTCTCGTTCGGTGGGATCGCGGGACTGTTCCTCGGCTTCAGCTTGCTGTCCGGCGTTGAGTTCATTTACTTTTTCACAATGCGTGCATTTTGCATGCTGTACAAAAATCGGGACGAACTGGAGGCAATTGAGAAGGAGCAGGTCATTAAGTCACTCAGCCGTCACGAGCTCGGCCTTAAGCCAATAGCGGCCAGGGCATCGCAGGCCGCGCAAGGAGCTGGCGTGCCAGTGTACGATACGGTCACGCTGCCACCGTCCGCCGACAAGCAGCAGGTGTTTGTTAAGCTCATCACTAACGATTACAAGACGGCCCAGCAGTACCTCGGTACGGATGGCGCGTACCCCGGCCTTAACCGGAACAGACTCAATCAGCTGCAGAGCCAAGGAGGCACCAAGAAGCATAACCTATTCCAACTGGGGCACAGCAATTACGCGGATAATAGTAAATACGTGGAAAAGAAGGCAATTCACAACAAGGGTGATGGCGGAGGTGGCGGATACATTTACGACGGTTACTTACCTTGAACAAGGGTAGGATTTCTGATTAAATGGACAAAAACTATTAAACTTGACGCTAAATAGAACTTCTGGACGAATTCTCTGATAAGGATTTCACAACTTATGAAATTACTCAAATGATAAAAGTAATACTCTGGACTTTGGATAAATATCAATAAAAATTCGTTTAAGCATGCCCCTAGTTGCTAAATGTTGTATTTTTATATGACAAAGATTTTCAATTGTCTATCTGTTGGCAGAAGAAAATATCATGCCTTAATTGCACGTAACGTAGATTCACTCATAATACCCTAGGGTGCGCCTTTGTTTAGTTCCATTTCGATACACTTACCATCTATGTTAATAACTTTAGATCGTTTGGATGGTACCCTACAAGAGCGGCAGACCCTCGATACACAGAGTGTTGCGGAAACGACAAACACTTCTCAGACCACATCCCTTGCAGGGCATAGCTGCAGCTTTGTTGCTCTATTCTGGTTTAAAGTCCGGAGATTCTGATGACGTTGGAGGCTTCTGATGACGTCAATGATGCCACTGCGAAAATTTAACGAACCGTGTTCCGTCCTACTTGGAGCGTTAGGGATATTGAGTGCATCGATAAAAGAACGAGTGCATCGATAAAAAGAGTTTTTAGCATTCAGTTCATCGCAACTATTGCGTGTTTGCAGCCCGTGAACCATTTGCTCAATTAAAATTTTATCAAGCACAACGTTATACAGACAGTAAGCTGCACCTTACTTCAGTACCGAACTGAATTGAAACAATTGAGATTGAGATTGAACAATTATTTCACCTTTATGTTGCACATTATTCCGGAACTTTACACTCTCGGCGAATTTGTTCTTCTTCCTATAGAAGTTGTTTTCAAGCGTCTTTCCTAAGTTTGAACACCATTTACCATTTTAGGGAAACAATCTAGGCTGTTTTCGTGTCATGAGAAATTTGAAAGCATTGTTCTACTCTGTTCCGGTGTGAACGCGCGCATAACCAGCATATTTATTAGTTGGGATGTTACTCAGCTTGAGTGCCTATTCCAGCCTTTCGAAGTTGTCTTCTACTGTCGATTCGTCGAATGCGTGAAAAGGTGGCATGAGAATATAGGTGCATTCAGAGTACTGGCGATATTTAATATTTATTGATTTAAATTCAATGACTTTATCTGGTCCCTGTAAAGAATTGTTTACATACATTTACAAACAAACAGAACGCAGAAGACATAACTTAATATGAAATCGGTGGCACCAGGCGAATACCATTTACAAACTAAGCGTACGAGACATTCCAGGTTCTAGTGGTTACACACCTCGTTAAACTCGCACATAATTACAAACGGGTCAGATGAGTCAAAACGGCGGCTCCGGGGCTACGGCGCTCTTCTACGTCAAGTAGTGGTCTAGCACGAATCGAACTCGTCGGGACGTATAGATTTTGTTCCAAAAGCAGTACCGGCGAATCAATCGGAAAGTCGAGGAGTCCAGCAATAAATAACCTCCGTATATTACAGCTCCATAGTTTCAGCCACTCAAGGTCTAGTAACACGCATCGTACGTTGTAGTCCATTACGCAAAGGAACCGCGTAAATTTGCGCTGGATTGTTCCTAGGCGAAAGTAAAGTTAAACGCTATAGACGCTGCTAAGGGCACACTAAGTCCTAGCCCCCGTAAAAAGGATTGACAAACTTGCTTTGGATGGGTACACTAAGTTACAGTAAAAGCCAAAGCACATAAGTGATCTGGTAGGCCTTGACCATACAGGGGCCACCCAAGAAGACTTGACGACCATGACAAACAAGCCTGAGCTTGAACAAGCGTAAGTGGGCACGAATCCCCCATAGCGTACCTCTCGTCGAGCGACCAACGCTGGGTGCCCAATACGGAGATGCGGTGGGACCCGGCGTAAAACCTCGGTGCCGACGAAATGCGTTTTGACATGACGGACTAAAATATATCGAAAATTACCGAATGTCGTTCTTAACATAAAGATCTACGGCTTGATGAAAATCGTTCAACTCTCGGATGTCCTCAACAACCTTGTAACAAACATTAAGATTCTCGAAAAGCATGCCTATTCGTATAATTTGCGACTCATCGACGAATTGGTAGTAAAAGTCAGTCATTGATAGTAAAAATCGGCAGTCGAGAAACAGATGAGTGGAATGTGTGCAGAGGCAAAAGGAACTACAATAACGCTCGAACACTTCGAACACCACATTTAAAGGTCACGGGAATCGCAAAACACTTTAATATCCCAACAGACCAACGCAGTGCAAATTTAGTTACCATTTTAGGAAGATATCCCGATTGTCCGATATGCAAAGACCTTCATAAGCTATCAGAGGGTGGTGAATTTTTCAGGATGATAGACAAGGACCGCTATAAATTTACAAGACAACATTATCTGTACCATTCGTGCCTCGTAACCATTACTTGCACAAGTGTACATCGGCAAAGATATGCAGTGCTGAGAGATGTAAAAGGCGGCATCATTCCTGTTGCACTGGACACCACAGCTGATAAAATATTTGTATGTTTATTCCGCGCAACATTGTTCCTGTTACAGGTCATATGACGAGGCGGAAATAAAGACACGTCCATGCGCAATGAGTGCAGTAACGGAACAGAGAGAGATTTATGTACTCTCATATTCATATTCATATGCTCTTCGTATAACTTCATATCTTTGCTATAAAATTGGTTATAATTCTAAACCAATTTCTAGGCATGCTTTAGTTTTTCTCTAAAGTATCGAACAGCGGCCTCTCTGGCTTCTTTTTTATCATCTCTGTCGCAGTATCAGAATCAAACAGAATCAAACAGGATAACTTAAGTTGCTGACGGCTTCTTATAGATCCACATAAAACAACCGCTAGCATAATTTCAGTAAACAGCCCTATTAGCCAGAAATAATAAAATCGAACCTAATGGCTGATTTGGGGCTGTTAAAGCGAAAATCGTCCCATGGTCGCAATTTGTAGCTGATTTAGAAATGGAGCTGTACTTCGACTAACTATGAAGCTGCTTAACATGTTACTCGATGGAACTTCGAGGCTGATTAAGAGTGCTAACTGAACTCTGTGGAACTCTAAAGCTTTAAGGTAGACAGGGGAAACCAGTAGGTACTTGTCAACATCGTTTGTTGATTTGCGGAAGCGTCCTTTCGTATTGATTTGTTTGCAACTCGAAAATGCCATATTAAATGAATAACAGAGTGGAAAGTGAAACAATAAGAGAAAAGCTTTTTAGCCTATCCAATGAATGAAGTACAATGTTCACGTTTACTCTAAAAATATTATCGTACATTACAATATAAAAAATGCAAAAAAATGGTAAATGTTTCACCTCTCTTGAGCTTCTGGAATCTATCACGTGGGATTTTTAAAGCTCCGTACATAATTGTAAGCCAATTTTGTTCAGCTTTATTATACATCATCTCAAACGTGCTTTAAAATATTTTATACAATAATTCATTCATATTCTTTGTTCTTTCCACATGGTTGCTGTGTCGAAAATCGATACTTAAAGAAATAAAAACACCTTTGAAATAAATTGAAATCATTGTTTTTTACGTTCTCTCGCACTCTCTCTATTTCTCTCTCACTCACACACACATACACACAAGCAAAATTGATACGCAATTTCTCCTCCATCCCGCATCACTTTACCAATAATGCCGCGCATGTCATATGTCTCATACGGCATACTTGAATGAGTGCGTTTCTTCTGAAAGCCACTTTTTTTCAAAATCTACATAAAAAATCATTCCAAATGAAAAAAAAACAGACGAAACACAACACATATTTGATTGTACTTGTTCTGACTTATTGATATTGGTTGTATCATTCTAAATTCTTCCAATGACATTATTGTTCTTGTTTTAAATATTCTTTAACATAATTTCGGAGGTAATACACGTTTACCAAACTTTTGGAGAAAAACAAACATTCATATCAAGCCGCTGTTTCTTTTGTAAATTGTTTCTGCTGTTAATCCCGTGTTGTTTTCGTTGTTGGAATATAAACGTGCACCATTTTCAATATTGAACAATATGCAGGTCACCCCAGGAGTAATAAGAGTCATATAATGGATCCAAACATATGCATTGTGTATGATAAAAATGTATCGTCCTATCGTACCACGAATGAGAGGGGAGGGGACGATTTGAGGCCCATTAAACGGCTTGTTCATAAAGAAAGGTGTATTTCGTACAATCCGAAGTAGTAATGTACCGAAAATATAACAGTGCCTGTGATTGCGTTAAAAAGTTGTATTACAAAGGTATTAATATACGCTACGCAGTGTAGAGGAAGCGATGGCAATTCAAGTAGCATCCTTCCGCAATGAAGAGGGTTTTTTTTATTTTGTATATATATATATATATATATGTATATATATATATATATATATATATATATGTATGTATGTATGTATGTATATATGTATGGATATATACATACATACAGCAATCGAGGGGATCATAAACAAAAAGCACGGTTCCACTATCACGTGATCGCGTCAGGAAGGTGAAGTTGTAACATTTTATTTGTTTTGTTTGTTTGTGCGCGGCAACTTCATATCCTCTCAATTTATCTTCAGTCTGATCGGATTAGCCCTCTTGCTGTTGCTCACGTGAGGTACACGTGGACAACAGGCAAAAGCCTTAAACAAAGTGGCACCTGTATTATCCAATAAAAAGTACAAATTTTCCACAAACGACTTTTCGACGGTACCATTCAATATTCAATCTCTCCTCTTAACGTCCTCTGTTGGCATACGTACACTAATAACTCTTTGTTTTCCGCATCATTTTACGTTCTCTTTCTATATTATGTAATATGATGTTACGATGTGTTAATAAAATTAGTATTTGGTTTATTTCTCATCTTGTCCCCAAAGATCTCATAAGAAGATGTGATATGGGGAATTAGGGTGTGGACAGAGTGTTGGATAAGAGAGGAAGTGATGCAGGGAAAGTAATGAACATAAAAATTAAGAATTACGAACTATAAGCGCATTTATATGTATGCGTGAATGTTTTGTAGATTTCTTCCCTTTTCCAAGCTAACATTTTTGCATGTAATAAGCGTTTTTCTTTTGGCTCTTTTGTGATGTAAAAACGGAGGTATACGAGCCAAACTATAATTACGAAAGCAAAAGTTATTGGTTTCAAGGAATGGTTCCTCTCTTTAGATGAATTCCAACTCCTTGATGCGGTGACGCTTGTTTTTATACAAAGCATCTCGTTTTTGAAACGTTTTTCTAAGCATGGATAACTAATTTTCTGTAATAAAAAGGCTTTTGAGCAATGACCTGATATCACTCGACGTTGAATCATTGGTTCGGAAATACAATATTAGAGGTTTAGATTATTGGCGGGAGAGGGTTATATGTGGGTGGTAGTAGTGGTGGTGGTTAAGTTACTAGAGGTAATGGGACTACCGCGCTATCATTGTTTCTTTGTGCGCAACGCCGCTTACTCTCGTTAATTACTCAACGAGTGTGAGGTAATAGTGTTAATTTGGATGAAAAAAAATAATAACAACAAAATACTTCCGAGCATCAATTGCAAATGTGTTAAAATAAAGCCTTAATTCTAATACAAAACTACACACACGCGCCACCAATGCACAGCTCACAGATAAAATACGTTATCCAATAGATGTCCCTCTTATCTTAACCAAGTATCGTAGTTGTTCAAGCGAGTGGCGAGTAACTTGCCTTATTTTGATTTGTGTGTGTGAGATGGCGCGTATATGTTTGTGTCTGTATGTGCGTCCTTTCGCTTCCTATAATTACAAACGCCATCGATTTACAGTCGGGACAGCGAAACGCGATCCTATTCCTTTCTTGCTTTTCCCCATAAAATCCAAAAAAAACGACAATCAAGATATCACGCATCCGTTGCGCATGTTGTGCTTCAGATGGTATGATGTGGCCGTTTTACATTTGAGATTCTTCGCTATCGACGCGGAATTGTTCAGCACCGTATTCAAGCACTGGGAGGAAGTGAGCGCATATGAGCGCAGGTATGACTTGACCGAGGGCGGCAAGGGCAAGCTGTCGATCGTGTAAACATTCGTCCGCCGGCAAATGCTCCGACAGCATAGTTCCTGCAGCGACAAAACCTTGTTTGAGCGCCAGATTCGCTCCATGCCGTTACGGTGCAGTGCCATACGCGCGAGCTCGCAGAAAGACTCGCGAATATTAAAGTCACACAGTGGAGATATCTCGAAACATGCCATCTTATTGCGGGAAGCGTAGAGTTCCGCCTGTTTGGCCGCTACCTGTCGCTTGAACGCGAGGTGCAGCCGATTGCCTACCAGCACCTTTGGTACGCCCGGCGCGTGTTCCTCTACCTCCTTCAGCCACCGATTCAATCCGTCAAAACTCCACTTGTTCGTGATGTCGTACACCAATATGATACCCTGTGCGCCGCGCGAGTAGGACCGGATGATCGTACAGAATCGTCCCTGGCCGGACGTGTCCCAGATCTGAAGCTTAACGCGTTTTCCGTCGAGCAGAATCGTGGTCGTTTTGTGTGCCGCTGGAAATGAACAGCGAAAGAGAAAAAGAAAACATTAAACGCTATTTTCAGACTAATTTTCCTGAATAATAACACACATAATATTCACATAATAATAACACAAAATATTCGATTGCTTTTTTGAATTGAATTTAGTAGATAATACAGCTAAATACCTAACTCCGATTGCAATAAACAGAATGTGGCCAGTTATTTTACAGTTTAATGATACTTCTTCTTCTTGGATGGCACAACAAGCCTTGTACTGTCAAGGCCTACAACAGAACTAAGATATTTAATACTACGTATGAAGGGCTATGACTTAGTGTACCAATAGCAAGATAGTCAATCCTATGTTTGAAGAGCGCCAACAGCCCAAATGGGATTCGATCGAACGTCGGGGTCCCTTAAATTAAATTACTTATAGTCATAAATATAAACATATAAAATATTATATACATATTAATATACATATTAAAATTACTTATGGTCATAGATATAAACATAATTAAAAAAGGAAAATTCTAGACATTAAATGTTTTCAAAAGTTAACTTAATTATAACTTTTGCTAACAGGAGAATCATTAAGTACTTTAACAGTTAGCAGTCAAACAATCATATATTGCATAAACGGTAGAATGCGAAGTAAGTAAATTTGAGAACCGATGGATAAACGAACTTATTATTATAAAAGAATACTTCTCTTACTTCTATTCTAAATATTCATAATCCGTGTACAACATATAAAATATTAAATTATAATATTAAAAAAATGCATGAGGCAAAACTTGTTCCTTCACCCAATCTTTGTTTGGCCACTTCTGTGTTTACCAATTTTTACATAAGTTATAACTTCTTGTCGACTTCTTGTCGGCAATAAATAACAATACCCAAATTTTTAAGAAGGGAACACTTAATCCACGGGATAGTACCCTTGAGATAGGTAGACCGATGTATAGGAGAGGGATCTACAGTACATGGTATGAATTTTTCTAATAACTGGAAATAGTATCGTTAATAACACGTATCGTAAGGACTTAAAGAAAAAAGCCGCAAATAGCTAACCTAGAAAGTTTCACCGGTAAGAAAGAACATAAGGAAAAGCAGAAACTCAAAAAAGACGGCCATTCCATACGACGTAACTGACGTCATGAACATCAAATTATCGTAATTCGTGCAAAATATATGCAATAAAGCCTTTGTTGAAAATAAAAAAAATAAGTTCAATTATATTGTGAAATTGAATTAACGACAGAATAAAGACCTTTTGTATATTTTCTCTTTGTTTTGCAGCTCATTTCTAAGTTCCCACCTCCAACTTTCCTGATACGATGATTCTCCTATACAATTACTACAGCACTATATACTACAGCATAGTATATTGTACAATAATTTTATTATATTATTAGCTAATTACCTAGTGATACGACCGGACCGGTACTATAAAAAAAGGTAATTACTCGTAATTAAAGTTAAAAACCCTAGTGTCGGTTGTTTGCTTGTCTCTAGATTAAGAATCAGAAATTCTATCAGGAGTTGGCCCTCGAGAATACTGAACAGATTTTATGAAAGGTAGAAATTACGTGTTTAAAGTTATAGTTATTTTAAAAATGAAAGAGGTGTCTTTTGACTAAGTTTATTCAATATTTTTAAGGAGAATGTGACACTACAAACAAAGTAGATGACCGCTAACTGGCTGTAAACATACCACCAGTTATCGAACAGTGTTCGCTAACTGGCGTGTCATTTCAACTGCGCAACGTATCAAAATAAATATTGAAGGTAACTCTGTAGCCGGATTATTCAAAAACCTGTATATAGCGGTACACCTTTGAATGTGATTTTTATAAAACACAGGTTTTATAAAGCACATACGGTAACATTCTGCTCGATAAAAGAAGATTAAGAAGAAATTTATTCTGGATGTCCTTTTCCTTTTGGCGATGAATTTAAACACTTTTTGCATTGATTTAAACTATACTTTTTAGTTAAATGGTGCCCAATAATATGGGGTGAGAACGAAACTTTACCAGAAGACGAATTTCCTTCATTTGAGTTGACGCACTCTCAACGAGATTCCGGATATTTCCTGTTTTGACGTTTAAGTGTTTTTTAACTGGCTGATCGCTCAGTTCACGAACATCCAGTTAAAAAGCACGCCAGTTAAGAAGCAGCCCATTGGCGCTCACCTACTGTATGTCCGTTAGAAGGAAATTTTGTTCAGGACCGATTAATGAAATTATTGGAACCTAATGCCGATGGTCGGTGATATAAACAAGACCCGCTAATATAAAATATTCATATGATGAATAATATCCTTCCCCTGATTATTATTAATTTCATTCCAACATTCCAATGCATCAACACAATTGCATGGAAATGCCGAAAAAGAAATTATGTGATAAAATTACCTTCAAATGGAATTTAGCTAATTTTTTTAGTGTTGTTTGAGAGTTTGTGAAGCAAAAATGATTAAAAGATAAATAATATCCTCCAATAAACTAATTTTGTTATCCTTAAAATGCCTAGACGTCTCGGTGACCTAGAGGCAATAGGGTAGACCTTTCGTAAGGCTCAACATTCTATCGAACACCATTTAGACTGCTGCCTTTTGACTATCCTGCTATGAGTACACTAAGTCTAGAAAGAAGAAAGAAGAAAGAAAGCCAAAACACGTTAGTGGTTTGAATGGCTTTAACACATGGTGGAACGACACAGACCAACGCTAAGATGATTGGAATTCTAGACGAAAATTAGATTAGATAAGTGATTCTGGCTCGCAATATCGAGTCGGGTTTGTAGGCAAAAATCTCTACCGGGGCAATTCGCTAGTAAAAATCTTCTCGCGGGACGAACGTATACTATCTATTTTTATAATATAGAATAAACATAATATTCTGTCATCCTAATGTGACCCTTTTCCAGAATGTTATACCAACTTCCGGGTGAGGTTGTTTTACTATTTCAATACTTAACTTGCCTCATTTTATCATCTCAAAGGCGATTCCTTCGTGGATAATAACACCTATTATTATTATTTTACTATCGCACTTAGAATGCTTTATTTAGACTTATTGTATTGTCATTTTTTCGTGCGTAAAAATAACACGATATGACATAGTTCTTTTCTTAGGTCTCACGATCTAATTGATAGATCCGATTGCGATGCGATACGATAAGTAAAAAGAATATGCCTAACTTCACTATGACAGGGACAAACATTTAGGAATAGATACTCGGGGATTTGATTATCGATCGAGTTACCGTTCCTTAAAAATGTGATAATAATAAACAGTTTTACATACTGCCGCTTCCGCTGCAAAAAGGACTTTCCGTGGAACCATCATCTAGACCGGAGAGAATTTCCTGCTTTCCGACGTCACTATCGCCGACCAGCAATACCTTCAGCAAATAATCGTATTCTTTCGCCATCGTTTTCCTTGCGAATGTGGGGCTGGTAGACACGTATTGTGTCTTAAACTTTAGCTAAGAATATAGAAATCAGGAGCAAGTAAAAAAAAGTATTATTAGAATAGGATCAAAATTGTTAACCCTTCTCTTCCGCAGGCAATCTATTACCAAATAAGTCTTTTCGTTGTCCGTGTAAGCACCATCGCTCTGCACAAATCTGCACCGCTTAAGTCATGATGGGCTTGATAGAAGAATAATAGGACGGGTTGTGGTGTTGTTGATTGCAGTATCTCTTCCCTTCGCCGTGTTGCTGCTATTACCAACTTCTAACTTGCATACCTTGCCCTTAGGTGCGCTGGGTTGTAAGTATCTTAGACAAAACTTCACCGTTAACAGTATAAAAAACTATCTCCCTGCCGAGAAAGTCTTCACGCACGGACACACGCTTGCACTCCTCACTTTTGGTTCACTTCTATCAGCCTTGCGAGTAGCCTGGTAGATCAGTTTCACACCGCCAATAAACAACCATCACCCCACCTGCCATTGGGAAATGTACACTCTCCTTAATGCCCACACGTACACACATACATACACGGCTAAAAACGCGTCACACTTTCATGAGTGTTTTTTAATCGTATTTCTTCCCGTCTTTTAACTTGCTATTCGTCAACTTCACCTTTCCCCCGATGGGACGAAGTTTGTTGTGCCCCGTGTTGTGTTTATTCGGTATTGTTCTCGTGTGCCTCAGACAACCGGACTAACGGGCAGCAGTTGATACCATTCTATGCTTTACTCTACTCACGGAGATTACGTTGCGTTTGGTCTGTGGGATGGGGCCAAATGTTTGCAACCGATTCCGATTACCCTGAAAGAGCAGAGTAATATCAATACAGTGCATTTGCATAAAACTAACGTCACAAACACTTGCACTTCCGAAGTTTTCCCCCTTTTTTCTTTGCTTTGCAAAATGCTTTACATGAACAAAGAAAATGAAAATAACATGCAAACTGTCAGTCGAGCGACTGGAAACGAAACGTCAAATCGGGGACCCGTCACTTTACCGCCGTTTACAAAGAGGGTACAGTAGATTCCCGAGTTACGCGGATAATTCGTTCCACAGAAAAACGCGTAACTCAAATATCCGCGTAACTGTGTGTCTACACCAAGGTGTATGTATTTACCATTTACGTATTTACCTTATGTATTTACGTAACACCTTGATTATTATTTCCATTCAGAAATGATCTTGTTTGCTTTGATTAGGCCCTGCTCTAGAATCTGTCGAAAGCGACAACCGACAACGACAAGTTTTACGAGTGCTCTAGAATTTGTCGTCCAACTTTGTTTGTTTACATACTGTCAAAGATGGGAGGCACGTCAAAGTATGAAAGTTATACACATTAAAAAACAACAAAGCACACTTTGCAGATATCAAGCAAGTTCAAAGAGTGTTGTGCAAAAATAAAACGATGAACATCGGAAAACTGGTGTCCAGCACGGCGATCTTATCTGCTATGTTTCCTTTCCCTCCAAAATGCTTGACAGATGACATAAGATAAACAAGTTATGTACAAGCAAGATGTGCCAACGACATGTTTTACGAGGTGTGGATAAAAAACAAACTGATTTGTTTTACGACGGATGTTTTACCGTGTTTGACAGATTTTTCTCGAGCACCTCCATAGGTTTCCATATGTTTGTTTCTGTCGGTTGTCGCTTACGACAGATTCTAGAGCAGGGCCTTAATTTAAATTAATGTTAAATGATGTATTGAAGTTTGAATTAACGAAAAATATTGTATTTCAGGTAGGATTTTTTGAACGAGCGTTGTCTTGGAGCGTTATTTCACGAGTGGGTGGCATTTTTGTGTCAAAAGCTGGAACTGATAGATAATTGCCGATATCGGATGACAGCATTTTCCACCGCCTAATAACCCCTTATGGTGCTATTACATTGGATAGATGGAATTGGAATTGGTTTGTCAAAACCGATCCAGAGGCATTTTTTGACACAAGAATTCC
>KB672170.1:0-10656 GCA_000349105.1 Anopheles epiroticus | reverse complement strand
ACTACAAAAGAAAAAAAATTTTTTTGTATATATATTTATATATAGTTTTTTGTGCATTTTTTGTGCACACATTGCATTTTTCATTATTAAACAAACTCTCGTTTTACCGGTATTGATTTTTTATGCAGTAAGTAGCGGTACAATAGGTGACGGACACCAACTAAGCAATTCTTCTAGCACAACTGCTGTCGACATCACTGAACCAGTGACCGAACTTGAGTCGCACCGCTCACCAAACAACCAAACAGTGCCTGTCCCAACCGTGGCGGAGAGTGTTATAGCTTCATCAAACAATCTGCCTGATCCTGCTCTTCTCGTCAGCCCTACCTCCACCTATCCATCTGGAAGCATTTCTTCATTCGCGGTTCACACGGACCAACAAGTGGTGAAGTCACCTTTCTTGCCTTATGATATAGCCGCTTTTAGATCTACAACAGCGGCAGCCACAGTGGCTTCCCACGGAACTCTGCGCCCTACTCAGCTCTGCGCCACCATCACACTCCACCAACCTACAAGTGTTGATTCAGCATCCTCGCGCCTTTCCCCATCTTCATCACGCAACTCTAACGCCAGTCCTCCGCATGTGCTATCCTCGACGGCTGCGGCGGTTGCTGTAGCAGCAGCAGCTGCCGCCTCACTCCCGTCGTCTCTGTTTCATTCGGCGCCAAAGGGAGCAACTCATCATCAGAGTCATCTCCGTCGCCAGAACCATCAATCACGATTGACAGTACTGGAGTCCCATCAAATCGTTGACCAACCGCCAAATTTAGTTGGTATGTCTGCTCCTGGTGTCAGTAGTAGTAGCCTTGGCAACGAGACTAGCAATGGTGATGTATCGTCTGCTAATGAAGATGAATCGGATGACGAACAGATAGATGTAGTAAAGTCAGCTTTCATTCCAATCTTAAGACCGCCAGCGGCTCCATCTGCCGAGACGACTGCTACTGGTAGTACAAACACTCGCGAAAATTCACCTGACATTTGTGACCCCGATACTTCAGTAGAGCAAAAACCGGAAACACCGGATTCGACAACGGCTCCTACAACGAATGTGAACCGTTACGGGATCCGATGTGATCTGAAAGCACTGTCTACAAAAAGGCAAATTCTTCATGAGTGCGCCCCTAGCCTCGTATGCATAAAACAGCCACCGACAACAGCTCAGTTGGAATATCCGGAACATACCAAGCTGCGATCTCCCAATATGATAAAGCAAGCGCAGAAAACAGTGTGGCGACCGTACTGAAGCCAGTGCACAGGCGTTCTGGCGCAAATCATACACCGAAGAAATTATCAAAACTATCTACTTATCTTTTTTTTTTGGAAATTGAACATAAAATATCTCAAAACAGTTTTAAAATGAAAACGGTGATATTAAAGTAAAAAAGCGTGGGTATAGAAAACATGGAAGGGAAGTAAGTATAGGTTAACAGCGTTTTTCACTTGAATAAACAACTGTCCACGTTTTTCAAACACTATTCGATTTGAAAAAAAATATTAGTCTACGACTCGCTTATAAGTCAAGTCGCAGTTCTTACCTGTCCATTAGAATTAAACAATTTTTAACTTCATTTGTGACATCATTTGTTTGTTTCGTTGCAGAAACACATAACGTACAAAACATATTTTCAAAGATACTGAATATTAAAGAACATGTATTCGATACAGTAAATTTACAGTGTTTTGTTTTTTAATAAACAAGTAACCAATATCTCCAAGCATTGTTCCACTTGAGAACTTTTACTCTTTTACTACTACTTACAAACTTGTTAGGCCATGATTTGAACACTGTCCATTTCAATGACATAATCGTTCACTTCGATTGCACGAACGTGAAATTTGGCACGGAATGTTTTGATTGCAGAAACATTTCAAAAACAAGTAATATTCTTAAATATACAGATAACATAAAATTGAGCTATTATTAAGTTAGAATTAATTTGCTAACGCCGCAACCAAACCAAAGCGTTTTGTATTAAACGGTGGTGTTTAATCGAAATTAGCGATTGTTCACTTCAAATGAACAGTGTACAAAACACAGCTTGACTTGTTTGTAAATGGCACACAATTATTTGATGTACTTATGATACATTATAACCCGATAATGGGCTACTGCTTATTGAAGTGAAAAACGTAGTAAGAAGAAAAAATGTAAATCTCAAACAGAGTTCGAAGTAAGAAAACATGTTCGCATCGCTTTGATGGGGAATAGAAAGGGAAAGAAGAAAACAGAAAGATAGGAAATTAAAAAACAAGAAGAGGAACAAGAGGAATAGAGAAACGGTGGAAAATATAGAAGCAGATGTAAAATAATAATGAAGAATTAACCGATAAGAACAAAAGGACAAAACAGATAAGAAAATATAAGGCATTAACCATAATACATTCAATGACAGAGAAGAGGGGAAATTTTGAGCAAAATAAAAAAGAAGATAGAACAATTGTACATATGAAACAGTAGAAATATAAGGGCGAGTGTTTATGTGGCTGTATATATGCATGTATGTATATATATATATATATATATATATATATATATATATATATATATATATATATATATATATATATATATATATATATATATATATATATATATATGCACTTCCGTATCGCAATTAAGTCGTTTAGTTTTTTCATTCCTTGTCGCGAATGATAGTCTTAAAATTATATGCACTTGGTTTTCTTTTACCGTGCTACGTGAATTTTATGTTTTACGATTCATTCAACAGGGGGGACGAGTATGTTGCTAATGCATTCGACTCATGTACCGTAAAACGATATCGTTTATCCATGAGGACACACGAACTCAATTGTAACTTAGCGTCACGAGTAAGTGATCTATGCGCCTCACGGTCCGTTGTAAAAATGAAACAAAACCAAAAAATATGCATGATCTGTTGTATTTTGGTGGGCAATGTAAAAGCGCAAAGAAAATTGCATAAATTTTCGTTGGAAAAATTACAGGCGCGCTGGAAAATGTGTTTCCGTACGCACCAAATAAGTTTTTCTGCGGTTCAGTAAATATTTCAGCTGAAACTTCAGTAATCGTTTCAGTTAAAGTATTCTTACTTAATCATTCAGTAAAGTCTTAAGTGACAAGTGTTTATTGAAAATATGGTACAGTGAGTACTGACAATTCAGTAAATAACTGCTTATCCAAAATCACAGTTCGATTGTTGAATTTTCAGTAAAAGTATTTCGTCTTATTGAAGAACCAGTAAACAATTTGATGGTTGGTTTTTCAGAAAAGTGAACAAGCTTTAAACCTGATGCACAGTTTTATAAAAACCACAATTTGCGTGACTTTTTTTTTAAATATTCAGTTCTACAATTTTTATTTGTATAGCATCTTTTAAGACCTTATAGTCTCTTATACTGAAACTGAAGAAGGTAGTTGTTCAGCAGTAGTTGAAGCTTTTTGATATTAGTCTTCTTCTCTTGGGAGGCACAACAACCCAATACGGTTAAGGTCTAACCAGAGCACCAATGTGCTTTGGCTCTTTCTGTGACTGAGTGTACATATCAAGATTGTTAGTCCAGCGTACGGGGCTGTGATAAAGTGTGCATTATCCATAGCAGGATAATCAATCCTACGTATGGGGGGGCGGCAACGGTTCGAAAGGGATTCGATGCAACGTTGGGCCTGATCGTATGAAACAGGCCTTCGCCGCTACCCATGAGATCACCGAACCGCCCCAAAGTGTGCTTTGATGTTAGTAGAAGTAGTATTTTATGTTAAATACAGTTGATGTGAAAATAAACAAAAATTCTAAAGAGAAGGCTGAAAAGTTAGCTAAAAAACTGTGTTTCAATAATAATGAAAAAGGTCTGCTGCCTTTTTCTGCGAATAATAATGTGTTTTGACGTTTCTTGGCTCAAGTGCTGTTTGATTATCCATAAACACTTTCTGGCAACTTCATGTATTTTTCTTCATGAAGAATCCCATTCAGAAATGCTGTTTTCAGAAATGCTGATGCACCTCTAGCCGATTAGCCACAGCCAAAATGGTCATAACTGTGTCCAAACGTGGGCCGGCTCGGTGGTCCAGAGGTAACGGCTTAAGGCTGTCCAAACGACGGGCTGTCAAGGCCCGTCGCCGGTTCGAATCTCATTCGGACGCCTCCGGGTCGTCTTCTGAGCACAAAAGGTACCCACAAAAGGTAAAGGGTAGGTCTTGGGGACGGTAATGGCAACGGATAAAATTCCTCGCCGTTTCTTACAGAAACTGACAGCTTGGCGTACGCTGACCTGTCCATTAGAAGGTCTAGCGGAAGCTGGTTCTGCATAGCAGGACCGTAAGGTTGACAAGAATCGTTCATTTTCCGCTTCCGGAGCTGGTCGTGGTGACGACGATGGAATTAACGATCGTACGATTGCATCTCGTACATAACACACACTGCCTATACGACGAACGACTTCGGCAGGAATCCATTTTTAGGTGTTATGGACAAAACATTTCATATACACAAATTCTCCATAGTGGAAACAATTGCCCCTTTTGTTTCGTTCTATTTCCGGTGTAGTAGATTGTTTCAGCAGCTCCATCGTTGTTCGTATCTTCCTTCCAAACATAGCTTCCGCTGGCGACTGACGATTATACCCAGCAGGGGTGGGAGTTGCACGATATGTTTGCAGGAAAATTTCAAGCGCATCCTCCCGGGTTCCACCTTCCTCTATTTTCCTACGCTTGAAGGTGTCAACGAAGCGTTCAGCTTGCCCATTGGACTGGGGATGAAATGGCGCACTGGTAATATGCTGGATACGCGAACAGCGAACATATTCCTAAATATAGCTATTGTTGCTGGCGCCATTGTACTGCTCGTTTAAATCACCTCTGGCGTAGATTTAAACGTGTAGAAGTCGACTACCACTAAGAAATATTCCCCGTCGATAGGTCCAGCATAGTCGACGTGAAAACGTTCGCCTATACGGCCATGATACAGGTTTCACGTAAGCAGACGATTTTGCAGCTACAGCGCATGCATGCAGTGATGAGTCGTATGAAACAGTGCAAATTGGGCAGCTGGGAAGAAATTTCGGGATAAAATTACTTTCGAGGATATTTAATGTTTTTATGGTTTGTTATCATTGAGAGAGTTACAAAAATGCATTATTGATTTAGTTCAGACCAAAATCACCAGATGGTGCTCAATAAATTGGTGTTTCGGACGTTTTTCATAAGCTTCCTTCTGACAATGATAAAATTTTCAATTTTAAGGGGTTCTAGTAGCGGATTTTTGTTTTGAATACTTTATAGAATAGCAATGGTTTACCTTTTTATTCATTTTTAGGAATAAAAAGTTGTTTTTACCATAGTTTTGGGATTTTCGGCACGACAAATATAGGTAATTTTTCATCCGTCGGACACACATGTCTGAAATCACACCAAACTAGTTGAATATTGTTCAGGCTCTTCATCTCCACCTGTGTAAGGATCTATATAGGTAGGAAAAAACATCGAGATCACAGGTACCTTTGAAAAAAACAAAGTTATCTACCGTCGTCCACTACCAGGGGTAATGGAGGTGCCTGGTCCTTATAAACAGATATTGTAACAACATCTAAGGATATTCACTGGTATTATAGTTCAATCGTGTTGATTGAATGAAGACTAGCAATTATAAAAGGTATTGATATCATTGGCAAAACTTATATTGAGTGTATCTCATACAGCCATTACTTCTCCAAGCCCTGTACTGTCCTGTGAATCGGTATCAGAACTTAGATCCTGATATTGTTGATCATGCGACCGTGTGGTCATCCTAGTGCTTGCCAAATTTGTTTCAGTATTTGATTTGGTAACAAAAAACAATTTAACAACATCTGGGAAGTCAGACTCAGACAATTTCTTCGACATGGGCTAGAACTTTGTGAACAGTAGAGGGAATTTTCTACCAATTAGAATGAATCAAATAAAATACATATGTATCTTTGTAATATTTGCTTATAACAACAGGATTGAGCGCCTGAGAACAATTGATAGCAAATAAAATTTTTCGAAACCTTACAACAAGCTCTTGTTCGATCTTTAAAACACGACTCAATTTTGCCGTGTCCAAAAATAACCTCCTACATACATTTCCGGTTGTACTAGGTTGTACTCCGGTTGTAGCCCCCGTTGGCCTAGGTTCATCCACTTTTAATCCAAATTCATTCAAAATTCTTTTCAAAACCAGTTCTTTACGGTTCAAATACAATGGTTTATAATATTTTGTAACGTTCCATCTCTTGAAATCAAGTCTATACGAAATATGTAATAGGCACTCAAAACACCGTATCCAGCAATGTAACGGAAAAATTCCAAAGTCGAAATTTTCTGGATTGGCACAAAATCCATTTTCCACTTCATTCAAGGTAATCATCTGGCTTGGCTTTGCTCCACATATACAACAAGTTTGCATTGATGGAGTAATAGTAACATAGGCCAACACTTTCCCATCTATCAGACTCATAAAAATTAAAAGACACTATCACTTCAACTGTCTCACTTAACCTGTGTTGGAAGCTGTGTCTCTTAAGCTTATTTTCAGAGGCATTATGCTCAGTGTTGACAAGTATCAACAGTCCGTTCGTCTCGCCCAAGGTCCATTAAAGATATAAGGTCGAGTAATACATAAGGACTTGACAACGATCTTATTCTTCTTGTGCTTCGTGTGAATTTACGTTTATACTGTTAGTTTGAAGTGTATATACATATACCATTTTTTAGACAAAATTTTTAAAATAATTACAAAATTTTTACCCTCTATTTCCTTATTTGTGGGTCAAAACGTTTCTTGGAACTGTTTACAGCTCTGTTAACAGGTAAATTTTATTTTGTTATTTTCCGCTTTTTTACTGCTAGCTGATGTTTTTTGTTCTATTCCTGTGAATTTATTATCTTGTACTGGAAGAATGCTGGGCAAAGTATTCATTAGAAAAAGGTGGTGAACTGCTGCCGCGAACCAAGGATAAGAATTTACAGGGTTTTACACGTCAGTTTTCAATGTGAGCGGCATTTTTCTTCCCTCACAAAATGAATTTCTTCTCGAATCCAGTACTTCTTCTCGCTCAAAAACAATTTCGTCCCGACCCAAGGTGTTTGTATTTAGAAGGTGAAGTCGTCCAGAGCAAATTGACATTTCTCAACCTGACATAACACTTCTGGGAGCTCTGGTACAGAATTTAGCGAGGGGCTGGTGAGGGTGCTGAAAACTGTATGCGATTTTGACATAACAATTCCAAAGATGTCGCCGGGCGAAAGCGATAAAAATTCACCTGGTAAATACAAACACCTTGGTCCCGACCGCATTTATTTTCGTCGCTTGACGTAAAGCTCTTTCTTCGGGGCTGATGTTCGTTTGAAATGACAATTTATATTTTATTTTCAAAATTAATTCAAAGGTATTTTTTGTGAATGATGTTCATAAATATTATTATATAATTAAAGAATAATAGTTGAACTTCATTTTAAGGTAGAGTTTGAGTAAGAAAATTATTCAATTATTGCAGTATTAACAATCAAAACTAAAAACAAATGGCAAATCATGAAATCGCTACGTTTGAAACCCTTATATTAATACATGACCTAATAAACCTATTAGAAAAAAAAGAAAAAGAAAAGAAAGAAAAGAGAAAAAGAAAATTATATTGCTTAACGGCAACCACCTGAAAAAGTATTGAACTCATACCTATAAACACATTCATATGTCAAAAAATGGTAAAGAGAAGACTTCACAATACAATACATAGCGGAAATTCAAAGAACTGTGCAGACGCAATATCACGTTCAATCTGCATTAGCTAAAAACACTTTTTCGTCAAACAGATACGTTTTACAGCACTTATAATAGCCATTACATTGCTTTATTGTTGAAGAAAAGGTAGGCTCTTTTGTATCTCATACTATTGCTTGGAATATAGTAATAATTGTTGATATTTGGACTTTAGCTATGGCAGAGACAAGTGGTGTAGTGGCCAATGTTTCTGGTGACGAAATTGTACCTGTTGATTTACACGTTCAAGGGGATGTAGATGTAATAGGGCTATTACACTTGGTAACATTTGTTGGAAAATCCA
Source organism: Anopheles epiroticus (assembly GCA_000349105.1). NCBI lineage: Eukaryota > Metazoa > Arthropoda > Insecta > Diptera > Culicidae > Anopheles > Anopheles epiroticus. The sequence goes on along the minus strand of KB672170.1, from coordinate 2,595 downwards.
TGGTAAAATATGTCAAATCCGCGCTTTTTGACATAAATGACCATGATGAATGTGTAATAGCTATGATGGAATAAAGATGGAATTTTCTTTCTTCCCGAATCGGATGACGTATTGTACCACACAATGAAGGAAGGAACATAGGTCGAGCCGAATTCATTTTTTTCCGCCGTGGTAAAAACTGTCAAGTCGATTTTGACAGAAAATCCATGAAATATTCTATCCAAAAGTAAGCAATGTAATAGCCCTATAAGTGACAGTGATTCGAGTATTTCCCGACCACGTCGTTAAAACAAAACAACCAGCAATGAAGACCGAGAACGAGTTATAGCTGCAAATGATAATGGATACTCTACTTCAACGATAGCGGAGATGTTATCAATGAACCGGGCAACAGTTCAGAGCATTTTAAAAAAATACTGGAAAACCGGTGAAATTGAAGCGCAAAAGCGTGGTGGCTGTAAACAAAAAAAGCTTTCTAGTGCAGCAGTTTCAGATATTCAATCATGGATAGACGAGGATTGTTCGATAACGTTGAAAAAACTCGCGGAAAAGGTACGTCAATGCCATGGTGTAACAGTTAGCACAACCACTATAGCACGAGTCGTGAACAATTTTAACTACTCGTTTAAAAGAGTAAAACTTATTCCCGAACGTCGAAACACTCAAAATACGATCCAAGAACATAAGGAGTATTCCATAACATTCAATCGCCTTGTTCAACGCCTCCCTCAACCTGCTCTAATATTTATAGACGAAGTAAGCTTCAACATTAGCATGCGAACGATGATGGGTAGATCGAAAGTCGGAACATCAGCCACCAAAGTAGTTCCTCAGATACGATGCAGAAACATATCAATAGTTTGTGCGATGAACCGTACTGGCATTTTGCATTACATTAGCCGCAACAGAGCCATTAATCAGGACGTTTTCGTAGATTTCATTAAACAATTGAAGGAAAATCTTAATGGGCAAAATGTCGGTCATCGTCCTGTGCTCATCATGGACAATGTGACTTTTCACAAATGCACCTCTGTTCGAGAGGCGATCATCCAGGAAGGGTGCGAATCAAAATATCTTCCCCCATATTTGCCTTTCCTAAGCCTCATTGAGAACCTCTTCAGCAAGTGGAAGAATATTGTGAAACGGGTAAATCCGCAAAATGAAACTGACTTGATGATTGCTATCGAGCAAGGAGCTTCCCTCATTACGTCCCAGGACTGTGAAGGATACTTTGCAAATATGTTCCAGTATATAGAAAAGTGTATATTAGGTGAAGAAATTATAGATTAAGCTGGTAGATCGTAAGCTTTGTTTGACCCTTTATGTAATGTAGAATAGGTTTAGCGCATACGAAGAAAACAAAAGACTTGAAATTTGTTACGTTTAGGCTGTTTAGATTATATGTTTGTGGTATGTTTTTTTGTGAATAGTTTTGATATTTTTGTTATGGCAGTACTATAACGATCTTGAAAACGCTTTGTTGATTCTGATGTACACTCCACACTGTGAATGCATTTATGTAACGAATTTTGATGCAAATATACTGAATTTTCTTTATTTAACCTGCATATTTTAGTCTGAACGGAGAATATGGAGATGTTTGACGAAAAAATGTGTTTTTAGCTAATGCAGATTGAACGTGATATTGCGTCTGCACAGTTCTTTGAATTTCCGCTATGTTTTGTATTGTGAAGTCTTCTCTTTACCATTTTTTGACATATGAATGTGTTTATAGGTATGAGTTCAATACTTTTTCAGGTGGTTGCCGTTAAGCAATATAATTTTCTTTTTCTCTTTTCTTTCTTTTCTTTTTCTTTTTTTTCTAATAGGTTTATTAGGTTATGTATTAATATAAGGGTTTCAAACGTAGCGATTTCATGATTTGCCATTTGTTTTTAGTTTTGATTGTTAATACTGCAATAATTGAATAATTTTCTTACTCAAACTCTACCTTAAAATGAAGTTCAACTATTATTCTTTAATTATATAATAATATTTATGAACATCATTCACAAAAAATACCTTTGAATTAATTTTGAAAATAAAATATAAATTGTCATTTCAAACGAACATCAGCCCCGAAGAAAGAGCTTTATGTCAAGCGACAAAAATAAATGCGGTCGGGACGAAATTGTTTTTGAGTGAGAAGAAGTACTGGATGCGAGAGAAATTCATTTTGTGAGGGAAGAAAAATGCCGCTCACATTGAAAAATGACGTGTAAAACCCTGTATCAACGATTCTCATCTGAGTCAATTTACTCGTGAATAAATTCAGTTTTACTTCGAGCATAACAAATGCATTAACGCATTTGAAGTAAATGCACTGGGGTGCATAGTGAAATAATCTTATTTGAATCATATCGAAAAAGATCAACTTATTACTTGCCCCAAATTTGCACCTTGGTTTTTCAAAATGAAAGTAAAACTCGTTATTAAATTGAAATAGAAAGAACCGTTATCAATTCAAACGGTACGTATACCATTGCCGAGGTGCTTCGGTCGCCCCCTCTTAGAGTCAAACGCCCCCTCTGCTTCTATTTCCCCGCTAAGCAATGCGACTGTAAATTTGGCTGAAAACCCCTGGTAGTATGCAAT
>KB672169.1:0-21910 GCA_000349105.1 Anopheles epiroticus | reverse complement strand
ATTAAATTCCAGATGTTTTCAAATGTAATCAATGTGTTTGCATTTATCCTCAGTAAATTTAGCTATGGATTGTTCGAAATGAAATAAATTGACATAAATCTTTACGTTTCATTTTTCGTATCAAATTTGTATAGTGTTTGTAGTAGTATGAGTTTTCACCCTGCTATTTTTTCTATCATGAGGAAGTAAATTAATTCCGATGGATTCTGGTCATAGATGTTTCAACAGGATTAACAAAAATGTTTTTAAGACAGTTCCACTGTGCGTCCCACAGCAAAACTCATCGTCCCACTGTGGACTAATCGAATCCACAGCTCACTAGGACCATTTCGGGAATCACTGGTCTAGAGAGACTATTGAAATGTATTCTACTCTCTGTTTCAATTACTTTAAAAAAAGTCACCTTCAATCAGGGATGGGGGATAATAGAATTTGTTTCTTAATTCACTTAATCTGAAACCACTAAAAAAAAACATTCTTCCAATCGTCACACATGCTGTCCATAAACAGCTACAACAAAAAGGCGTTTATGATGCAACCTTTAAGGTCTTAACGTTTGTGAAATATTGCTTGGTCTTAAATCAACATATGTGATTAATGAGGGTAAAGAAATGACTTATTTGTTTCAATTGACATATAATTTAGTCAATCCTAGGCACTTTACTAGGAGTTTTTAGAGAAGGTTTAGGTTACCTTTTGTTTTGTTTAGCACACTCCATTTAAACTATAATAAAATACATTTAAGATTAAAAACATTACAGTATTGAGTGAAGGTCCTGGACTACAGGACCTAGACTTAGTGAAGGTCCTGGACTACAGTAAAAATGAGTTTATAAAAAAGTTAAGTTAAGTTAACTGAACACTTTGATAGCTTAATTATTTGCAAAATAAATAATAAGTAAGTATGTAATTGAATATTCAGCGCTTTAGTACGGTGCGCTTATATCGTTTATGAATTACATATGGTTTCAATGATAAATTATAAATATTTTTTTTTTTTATTCTGTAGTGACGGCCTGGCCGTATTGTGATAAATTATAAATATGAAGCTAAGTGATTTTTATCAAATTTATAATTTATCACAATACGGCCATGCCGTCACTACAGAATAAAAAAAAAATTTATAATTTATCATTGAAACCATATTCAAACCATAAATTATAAATATGAAGCTAAGTGATTTTTATCAATCTCTCAAAATCTTAAAGTTATAGAGGAGAACAAAAAGAATTTTTCAACCTGTGTATTTCACCACTTTAATGTGCGGGGTCGTCAAAGTGTTAAAACGAATTCTAAAACCGATTTTAAATAACTGTAACTTTCACTTTGTGGCTAACTGTCAAATAATATTTCAGCTGCCGGTAACGGATCTTAACGTGTCTAAATGCAGTGTGAAAAAGCGCAAATGTTTTTAGCTTTAAGAAAATATGGTTTTTAACTGCTTCCAAAAGTATAAAACACCTACCACTACGGGAGCCACTAGCACAACCTGTCCGAAACCATTCCAGCTGGTTGGATCCGGTCGGCGAAATAGAAATCAGTTTACGCCGGAAGCTGACACGTTTGGTACATCTGTTTCGATTGGTTCATTGCCGGTCCCCTCTTGTGATGTCCCTGTGCATTCCTGTGCTAGTCCTAGCCCTCCGTACCGTCCCTCCTCCAGACTGTTTGAATGTTTGGTGAGTGGTTTCTGGTTGACGAGAGCGTCCGTCCATTCTGTCTGGTTTGGTTTTTCGGATTTGGTGTTCCACGCAGGACGAAACTGGCGCAGCCCCGGTACAGAATGAATGAATCCAAGCCCAAGAAAAACATGTTTCATTTTCTCTCGCTTTTTGTCTCCCCTCCCCCCCCACTCTTTCTCCCCGTTACCGAAATGATCGAAATCGATTTACGAATCGTTTCGTGAAAATTGAGGAATCTTTCGTAATTCAACATCCGGAATGCGGACGATCCTGTCGGTCCGGTTCCTCGGTCCTGCCTCGGTATCTGTTTGTGTTGTGCCCGGAGGGCATGGTGTGGGAAGAGGGGAGGGATGAGAATCTCGATCACACGGATTCCGATCCGAACGCAAAATAATGTATGCACGTCCGTCGTTAGAATAGGGCACCAGCTCACCTGGACCCTTCAAACGCTTCGTCCGAAGCAAACGATTCCCACCCCAGTAATGGGCTGTCGAAAACTGGGCACCAGCCAAGCGAATCATCAACATCCATCACTAGTTCTGGGAGTGTGTGTGTGTGTTTGTGTTATTTTTCCACTCTCACCGTGCGATTGAAAACAATCCGAGAGGAAAAATTATTTTATTAGCCAAAGCGATGTTCATCAATCTAACTGGGTGGGAATGGATAGAAGCAGAGCGACCGGGCCGGAGCTACTGTGAGCTTCCAATTTCAATGCGAACGTTGTGTCTGTGTGTGGTGCAAGGATATGGTTGGTCGACACGTTCCGGGTGGTGCAGCAGAAAGACAAGGAATAATAAACGAGCGGAAATCAGCCGGCGACGAACAGAAAAGGGCAGGAAATTGCAGTGCCTCTGTCTAGACGAGCAGACGACGGGAGATAAATTAAGTTATCAAGCAATGTCTAGCCTTCTTGCGATGTGTGTGTGTGTGTGGATAAGGTGTAGGCTGAACAGTGTGGTGGTTTTTTTTTACCATTAATTCTAAAAATATGCATCTGTTGTAATTGTTACTTAGCTAACTGGATAACAGGTAGATAAAACTTAAAATTTTGAACAATTTTGAACAATTTTCGAAGTATCCAAAACATGATGCACATACTACGGCCATCAAAATCATACAATATTGTGGAAATCGTATCAAACTAAAGCGATTACTGACTACATTGCTCAATTTCCGCACATAAGTGAACACTTTATCGCTGTGTGAAGATATTGACGCAAAATTCTAGGAGATTTCCACTGCGCCTGGAGTGCCACAAGCACACCAACCAACCAACTTGTTTGTATCGAATACCAGCAGTTTTCGTTTGAATCATTTCAATCAATTTCATTCAATTTTTGGACTTTGTTAGAAGGCTTACATCGTTACCACTCAACCAACTGGTCACTACATAGTACTGGATAGTAAACATGGTAGGTTTTACTTGTGTAAAATGTTTAATATCATCAATAGTGATGGGTCATACGATACGTTTCACGGATTGACCAGGAGTCGGGTTCAACTCTGTATGAATCGAGTTCGACCCGTGGGTGCAACGAGTTCGGGTCACCCCGTGAGTGCAGCGAGTTCGGGTCGGATCAACCTAGGTTCGAGTCGACCGAATTAACGGGTCGAACTCGCATATGGTTTGCTGGACCAACGGGTCGACTCAAACTCGTTGGAGTTAGAAATACGATCCAAACCGCTCTAGATCGCTTACGGATGGCTCCGACCCGCCCATCACTAAACAGCTTAAAGAATTTAAGAGATGATTGAAACACAGTGTGGTGATATATAAGATATATAAAGGGTAATTTGCTTGCTTAAGAAACGTTCCACATAAACTGAAAGGTTCTGGCAAATGAGATGCAAATAGGTACTTTTAATGGAGCATAAGCTCTACTTAGATTGTTATTTAAAAAACCTATTCATAGGAACCTATGGCGGAGTACACAGTACATATTATATGATGAAATCCGTTACAAAAGTTCTCACTCTATGTGATTCACACACTCATAACACAATTGCACCAAACCTGCTACACATGTACCTTGTTGCTTTTTGCTAGTGTTGCATCATGCACCAATAATAGCTTCAGCGACTGAGGCGCTAACTGATTTGATGGCTATGTAGAAGATTTCGGGAAGTGTGTCACCGATTCATTTAAAGTATGAATCATAACTTTTTTCTGTTTTTTATCAGACTTTGGTCGTCAGGCCATTAGCCTTTTATGAACCATGACGTGGTCATCTGATATTAAATTTATATATATGAGGCAGAGTAAGTGATGCTGATTATGTGATGAATGACGAATGATTACAGTACTATCGTATAATATCTGTGTCTAGTCAAAGCGGTATTTGATATAGTCGTATCTAAGTCCAGTAAGTAAGAGAGAACCTATTGGAGATGAGCATGGCTATGCTTGGATTGCAATGTTCACATCACATTAGCGCTTTTATGTCAGACTCGTGTGCTCCATAACCGTTCTACTCACTTCCCGTCTCAGAATGTGGACATAGTTTAACAAAACACAATGGCAGAAAAATTGGGGCAAGACTGAATTTAAAAACAATAAAAATAAGCTAGCAAGCATTAGGATGTTTCATTTCCGAAGGAATTGCCAGCTCATATTGCTTGAAAAAATCAATAATTGATAAGATTATTTTATATCTAACTTTATTTAGCAGTCTTAAGCCTTTATCGTAGCTCGTAGCTTGTACTGCGTATATTAGCAAATAGAAAGTGTTTAAAATAATGAAAACGTGCAAGAGAATAATTACAAACAGTCATATTCTCATTTTCCTGCATCACTTTATATCCTTTTATCGTCTAATTTTTGATAGTCATGGATTAATGGAAAGTTCTAGAAAGGTGTGCTTCCTGAAAGATAAAGAAATAAAAGTTTAATTAAAACGCAATTTAAGGCTTTCAAAAATAGTAAGTATGACCCAAAACTTGCAGACTATTAAACATGATACCTGTATTTAAAAGGAAATAAAAGAAAAATCTGCGAAACATGCAAACTTAACTCCCAATTCAAATCAATGGAAGTTGCACCATCGCTCCAGTCAGTCGGGTACAGTAAGTGCACTTAACCTTTTAAACCTTATGATTTTCAATTAACCCAATCGCCTCCCCATTGAACACATTGTAACCCTTAAACACTATGTAACAAAATTGAAGCACGAAAAAAAGAGTCCTCCAAACTTTCACAGCATAACAGACACACACACACACAACCCGTGAGCCCGTGAATGAAAGTCATCGAGTGTGACGGCGGTAAGCGACGAAAACGAGAAAAAAAAGAAAAGATCTGAAACCCATTCCTGCTAACGTGTAACAAGTGACCACCATTAAACTAGGTTAGCCCGGGCCGGGCCCGGCGGAGGAAAAAGTGGAATAAGCCAGAGCGCGACCGGCCAACACTGGGGCTCCTCACACAGGTGCTAATTAGAACAGCATATTCTTGGTCTCGTTTTTTTGCCGATCTGTAAATTGTTTCTCCCGATTGCAGGACGATAACTTGCCGGTGAGATGCTTTCGGATGGCGTAGTTTAGACCCAGCCACTTCCCAGCATAGAACGTGTGGTTCGTTCGTTCGTTGTGAGGCTTTTTTTTTGCTTTCTTCAATCTGGTGCTGGCTTAAGGGTGAAACTTAAAGTGAGTTGGAAAGAAAAGTAATCAAGAGATCTTTGGAGTTCAAGACTTTCAAAAACTGTGTCCTGTGGTACATGAGAAACACTAGTTTCAACTGAAACTAGTCAAAGTTTAAAGTGATTGTAGCACAACCGAATTGAACCGAAACCGAAACACCAACGAAAGGATGGCGATAGAAGTTGAAACACACTTAAACTGAACTCGGAAAAAGGGGTTTTGCATACTTACTGCTGTGCTTTCCGTATCGATGGAATAAGATGCGACACTTTACAACCGTCTGCTGACACGAGAGTCACTCTGTCTCGCCCTTCTCGCACAAAAAAAAAAAAACACGAGTGACACTTTAAAGCGCCTCGCTCCCTAAACTAAATTATTGAAGCACGGAAGAAAGCAATCGACAGCAAATCCCGGCCAGCAAATTGAGGAGTGCAGCAAACGGGGTTTTGGACGGAACGTAGCAGAAAACCGTCTGCAAACCGCCACCAGGCTCCACCAGGCCCGAGAAGCATCCTTGAAGCATCCCGTTCGCGTTCCAGAAAAGGAAAGGAGGAAAACTTGTGTCCCTGCCTGTGTCTATGTGTGTTTGTGTGACCGTGCTTGTGCTGAGTGGGAGTAGCAGTGTATTGAAAGCTGCATCGGATCGGGCGAGCAAAGCGAAGAGATTAAACGTAATGATGGCCAGAAGTAGCAGCAGCAGCAGTGGAAGCAGCAGAAGTACTGGGCCGGGCACAATGGTGCAGCTGCTGCTGCTGGCGCTCGTGCTGCTGGCCGTTCTCGGTGCGGAAGTGGCAGCCGGAAGCTGGGTCCGTCCGGCGGCGCGACAAACGACAGCCAGTGTAGCGGAAGAGGAAGATAGTGCAGCGATGGTCGCCTCGGACGAGATGTCGCTCGTGGAAGAAAGTTCCGAGCAGGACGCTGGCGCGGCAAAGGAAACTGAATCGACGACCGGGAGAGAGGAGGATGAGGAGGAGGAGGAGGAGAAGGATGACACAGTGACGGGCACGACGGTGGGCTACAGTGCCGTGGCCACCACGCCGAAGATAGTGCGGCCCGTGAAGCAGCTAAGCCGGTAAGTAATGGCCAGTGACGATAATTTACGCGCAAGTCCTTAAAATCAACAAATGCTACCAATTAAAGCACACGGTTTTTTTTTCTCTATTGAAAGTGCATCAGTTAAGCGCCGTTTTTGTATTCGCAATTTTAATCACCGCAATCTTTTATAGCGCTGCTGTCTAGTGGAATATACAGCTTTTCCCAAAAGTGGAATTATACATTCAGAAACAAATTTTAACCACTCACCACGTGTTGGGGTGGTGGGGGGTGGGGGGGGGATGAGTTTGAAAATATATGTTACCATTGCCGGCACCAACTTTTCCGGTCGGTCACAATGGCAGGCGAACAGGCGACACCGACACCCGGTGCTGTGTTTGAGTTTTCGAGTGTGCACACTGAAATCACGCCAACTCGCTGAATTACTAGTTAGTTCTTTCCACCATCCCACCCCCTTCCCCCCACAACGAAAGCCGGAATAGGGGTGTCCGAAAGACACAAAAATCCACCAAAGCTAGGCAATCGCTAAAATAAGTTTTCACCGTCAGCCGGGTGGAGAGTGAACTGTATCGTCTCTGTGCGTTGTGCAGAACTGCATTAGGTTGCCATCCACCGAACCTCCGGGAACCCCCGTTTTTTTCCCCGGCCCGGTGGTCGGGAAAACAACGATCACAAAAAAAACAACTGCTTCGTGGGGTGATGGTGGTGCGAGGTGGAGGGTGAGGGGCGAACGGTTTGCATATGGTATGTGTTGCTATCTCTCAAATAAAGTTGCCTAATTACTGCGGAAACTATTCATCAACTCGCTTTCGTTCGCTGGGGTGCGGGTGTTAATGAACTTCTCGGTGTCGCGGCAACATAGTTTCGGGTTCGACAAATGTTAGTTTTGCAGCAAATAATCGCTCCCGTGTTGAAATGTTGGAACTTCGAGTTGGTGGCAGGGGGAGGGGGGGGGATTGAGGGGTGGCTGAGGCTCATCACACATACCGTCCAAAACGATGTATCCGTGTTGCTGAACTGTGTATGCACAAGGTGTTGAATGGGAAGTTTTATTAATTTCACTCCACGGCCGTAGCACGCTTTCCGGGTTTGCAGTTATTTACACATTCATCAGCATCGACCCAGACGTACACTGGGTCGGCAACTGTGTGCTTTATGAAGGTATTTACACACTAGTGCAGCTGAAGTGGCATTGCATAGAAAAGCTTCCCGGTTGCGAGGAGTGTTTATTAGTAGGGATAATGAGTAGAACCATCTCGCTTCATAATAACATTCCTTTGATTGCAGGTACTTCGGGGATTATAGGGATTGTCGTTTTTTTAGATGAAATGAAAAAAAAATGGAGCAAAAAAGTTCTTCTCTCGATGGCACTTTGAACGTAATCCTCTATATATTACACCAGTGCTCTGAAAAGGTTATATTGCTAGTGAAAGAAATTGTGCCTTAGAGATTAATGTTAAAAACGAAAACGAGCACTAGGTGGTGAATGTGAAGAGGGTTTCTGTACATTGAATGTTCGGCAATGTTAAAGCAGTGGAATTTTTTTGCATACAGCATACAGCATGAAGGTTCATCATATCTAATTTTTTTTTTACAAACTGTATCGCCCGAAAAATCCGTTAAAAATTAAATTCTCCATGCTCGATAAGTTTGTGGATTTCTCATTTCTTATATGTAAATTATTTGGCATCGTTTTGAATATGTAAACGATAAAAACCATGTCGTCAACAAAAAAGCCATGCCGTTTTCATAAATTGACGCTGTTAGGCATTTGGAAGTATCCAAAATAATATAAAATGGAAATAAAATAGAGCAATTTGTGTTTTCTGTTAAACTGTATAATGAAACCTAAGAACAATTAGTGTGGTATCATTTATTAGCAGCAGTTTAGCAGCTTTAAGGCCGCGGCTACACGGAGCGCATTCACAAGCCCATTCTTGTTCTACTCTAGCGCCATCTATTGTAAACCACCGGTAGCTAGGCAAAAGCGCAATTCATCACTCAACAAGAATTTCTACTCGCACACTGAATAATCGCTGATTTGAGGAGAGCAATTGGTTTGACAGCTCACAGCCGCTTTGCATACACAACACACCTATGCGTTTTTCCCCTTTTGTTCACTAATACATGAATTATGATGCATGTAGTTACAATTACATTATTGGAATATTTGTTTTTACAATTACTTCCTTCTAGCACCGGTTACAAAACAGTGAGTGCGCATTTTTTTTATAGATGAATTGAGCTTACCTTGTTTCCAAAACTCGTCACCAAGGGGAACTACTGCAGAATGTGCTTGTTAATGCGACTCATCTAGCCCGGGCTTTAGAATTGTATCATGAATGTAACGTTTGGGCCGTCTCGAGGGTCTACTGGTAACGGTGTAGGCCTGTCAAAAGGCCCGTCGTCGCTGCTGCTCCCCATACGCAGAATTGACTATCCTGCTATGGGTACACTAATCATAGCCCCCCATACGCAGGATTAACAATATTGATATGGATGGGGGACACTCAGTCACTGAAAGAGCAAAGTACATTAGTGCTCTGGTTAGACCTTGACCCTACTGGGTTGTTGTGCCACTTAAGATGAAGAATACAACTGTTCGAATGATTAACACAATCGTTTGCTTGAACGACACAACAGTCTACCACTGGTTCACAAATCAACCGGTCCCAGCAACGCTGTTCCTTTGATTAACACAATTGTCGTTTTTATTTGAACAAATGTAAAATTTTCCATGGGGGTTTTATTTTTCTCAAGTGCACGCATTTGTATATCTTACTTTTCTCCATTGTTGACTTTATGATGTGCAGATGAATTCGGCGCTGATAGTTTTTATACTGCAATACAGCGTTACGTCAGGCCAAGACCGCGAAGCGGTTGTAGCGCCCGATAAGTACACAGCGTTGCTGGCACGTTTAGATCTGTGTACCAGTGGTAGACTGTTGTGTCGTTCAAGCAAACGATTGTGTTAATCGTTCGGACAGTTGTGTTATACCGTGAAACCCACTGCATACAGTGAATCCTAGATAGGAGAGAACTTCATGAATTGGAATAAAAGGTTCGATATCAGTAGTTTCCTATACATAGTTGCAAGTAGAAAGGAAAAACTTCCTCTTTTATATTTTTTTTCACAATACTTTAATGCTTCTAGAACGTTATTAGCTTTGAATGTGATTATTCAAAATTTGCGACATGCAAGATACGCAACATTCAGTTCTTTTGGCAGGTTTGAAAGTGAAGGATTTGATCAAATTCTAATTTCCTTGAATTTTGTTCAAATTTGAATCTTCTCAGGATTCGATAGGAGTTCGATCGGATTTGATTCTCATCGAAATTAATGCGGATTGGGATTCACAAAGATTTGAATCTCTTCTAGATTCAATCGATCGAATGAGATTCGATTGGGATGCAATCAGATAAAAAGCGTTGCAGGAATCTATCTGAATTGAAAATTAATTTACCATATTTTTGTTGTTTTGCTTGGTTTTTTTTTTATCACTCTGCCTTGTTTCAACGAGCATTTACTTCTGCCGAGGCTTTTATGGAACAAATTATCCACCAGCATAAACATAACACTCATTTGGAAAACAAACACCACAAAAAAGACTATCAAAAGTAAAACCTTTCACACGAATGTGATGGACACGAAACGGTACAAAAATGGGTGTCTTTTACACGAACCAAACAAAAAACAAAGAAGCTTCCCTAATGCTTGTTGCATGACGCTGACCATAACATTGGCACAGGCAAAAGTCCAATTAATGACGGACTAATGCATATCCGTTCCGGGATGGTCCATTTCGCTTGGCGCTAACTAGTGGAAAACACAAGGGTAGTGCACAGGACGGGGCGGCGGATGGATGCCACAGGGGAAACCAATGGTGAGGTGGGATTTATTGTAGTAACATACCAATTTGCCATTTAGTAGATTGTAGTCTGGTCGATTTTATGCGAGTGTGTACGCTGTGAGTTTGGAATTTGTGATCATGCATCGGATGTTGGAAGAGGGGTGGAAAGGAGGTGCAGAGGGGTCTAAGCTTAATGCAAAAAATAGGGGCTGCCGTTCGCCCCCCCCCCCACCGGTAGCGTTGTACGTAGATTGAATTTAAATTTATGATCACTGGGAATTTAATGTGTACCGGATACCCTGCAATAACAAACATTAAACCGAAGCCGGGCCGGTCAGGCGGAGCTCCTCCCCCTCCCCTCTGGGGTCGGTCCGGGGAGTCTTCCCGATGAAGCGGTCCTTCATTACGCGGCGCTTGTACTAAACGCTTCACTGCCCCGGGGCGGATGTCTGCCACATATATTCGCTGCAGTTCGTTTTGGAAGTTCTTGGGTAGTACAGTGAGAGGATGGAAGATTTTTTTTTTACCCCACTGTGGTACCGTGATTGTGCGCCATAACATGCAATTGGCGCGTGGTTTTTGTACCTCCGGGGAGGGGCCGGGGGAAGTGTCCTGTAGCGCCGGCAGTGGTTTGGCTTCTGAATTATTTCACTCTGCATAATTTTCAGCGTATATTCAATTGCTGGCCGTATCCATTGCGCTAAAGAGTTGGGGAAGGGTGGGAGAGGGACTAGGGGACTGTGCAACCCGCCCAGCGCATTCAAAGTCCTTGACGGGGGTTTAATTTGTGGCACACGATACGGGCTGCCGGTTGCTTTCCATTTTTCGGCCAGAGGTTGGAGATTTAAATTAAACCGCTTAATTTGACAATTACAATCACTGTCGGGTTGTTGGACTGAGAAAGGGGAAGGGAAGGCTGCATGGTGACCCTCAGTGTCCAATGTCCGGTCCAGGGTGGGCCCCCTCCTCCCTTCTCCACCATAACAGTGTGTAAAAGTTTCGCGCGCGAAAAAAGATCTATTCACCCGTGTAGCATAATTTGCAAGCACGATCGGTCAAACCAATCGCGCTGGATGGGCTGTGTTTAATCCTTTCCATTTGCCATTATCGCCAACCTACACCCTTCTCCTCCCTCCCCCCGTAGAGCCGCGTCCTTTCCCTTCCCTTATTTTCCAAGGCTTACCAGATGCGGCTGCCAACGGGGAGTAAGAACTGGGGAAGCAGCGTCCTCATGCGTAGCACCGTGTGAGCTTTTAATTTTAATTATGCCGTACATTCATTTATTACAGCACGGTGTGGCAAAAGAATTGAGTGCTCATGTGCTGTTTTGCAGGGTGCAATGAAATGGGGAGGGTCCTGGGAAAAACGGCTGCGAGTAACTTTGAAACATTTTGCAACAAACCGCTTCCAGCTTTACCTCAGCCTCTGTGCGAAAGAGCGACGGCATGTGATGGACAGGGTGACGAAATGCACTCAGCTGTACGTATGTATGTGTGCGTACCTGCCAGGAATTAATTTTTATCTGATAGCAATTGAAAATTGATATTCAATCGTTATCTTCGCAGGTGCACTTCTCCCTCCCACCTACCGCTCTCCTCCCCCTCCCCCCTTTCTGCGGGCATGGAATGCGCATCCGAAAGCCAAATCGATTGCGAATAATATATGAAAGGCCGGGAACCATAGTTCATTAATTCAAAATTGTTTCCGAAAATGTTAAGCAGGGTGGTGGGTGGGCACCGAGCATAAAAATGGCAACCCAATCGAGTGCACTCGATTGCTTTCATCAATCGAAGGAAAAACAAACACGCGGGGACACAGTGGCGGCTGCAATGAGCGCGGCAGCGGTACAGCCTTTGTCTGACCGTTAACGAGCTTCACTGTCGATGCTTCAAGTGGAGTGCTTCAGGTTGATCGGTAAGGTATGATCATTCATGTTTGCGCTCCTTGAAAGAACAAAAAAGATTATCGTTTTCCATATACTCTTAATCACATGTAATTTTCTATACCTGGAATTCTTGAAAGCGCTAATAGAAAAGTGTAATAATACAATTAAATTAGATTTGCCAAAGTAAAATATAAAATAAATGACACGTTGAGCAATCGAAATACTATATGGTTCCGCACTAAAAAAATCTCATCAACACCAGCTATACAAAAATATTATATATTTTTTCACTGAACGTGAATTGATTTATAGGTCGCTATAATCTGCAGAAAATATTTAGCAATCTATCCCTATCAGTAATAAAAATACTTTTTTCGTTGTGTCATTAAGTTTAAAATAACTTTTGCACATTCTTATTATTAGTTGGATGCATTATTGTGTTGTAAAAATTATTAAAATATATTCACAGAATGCTGCAAAAACACTTGAGTATTTTTGGAAGTACCCTAAGAAATTAATTGTCAGTTAGAATGAGTCTCTTATAAAGTAAAATAAAAAAAATTTAAAGTAAAAAAATTAAAGTGGAAAATTGTCACTACTCATCACTTACTTATTGAACTATTGGAAGTATTTTGTAAATAATACAACATGATTTTATTAAAGCGCTTGTGTAAATGTCTTTTTGTTTTAATTAATGTTAAAACACTTTTTCTGTTTTAATTGCATTTGAAATATTTTAAGCTCGAAATAAATGGAGTCACAGTGAAAAGTAAATTAAGTTCCTTTTTTTCTTTTTCCAATTACTCATTTTCTCCTCAAATTGCACGCTGAATATGAGCGTAGAAAATCGTTAGTGTAAAAAGAGATATTTTGCACAAGAACCAAAAAGAAAAAAACAACAACTAAAAACTGGTTTTTACCTTTAGGCGTATGAAATTTTGTATTCCACTTTGTCAAGAATTTCTCCGTTTTGGCATAAATCTAATTGTATTTTAAAGTGTCATGTCATCTGAATTATGTATTTTTTTTTACAGCCGAGCTGTAATGAGTCAAAACATCTAAATGAAAAAAAAAACCTTAAACTCGTTCCTTCATATAAACTTTGGGCCTTTTATAACTAACAAGCTTCCTATATAGCAGGTGCCTGTAGCTAGATACTTGAGCTAGTGATGATTTCATTTGACCATTTGACATTTGATTTGAGAATTTCATGAGTGATTTGATAATTTCAGTTTAATCGTCAATCGTAGAAAGGTCTCAGTTTCACTTCCAGGCTATTGGTTACGATTGAACAGCACCAATCTCACGCATTATTTCTTCTGATAATATGCTGTTCTTCTTGAAAGAGAAATAAATTTGTGCTTCAATTTCGTAATAAGTTATTTAGAATTTTGGTTTAGTGGCTTATGTTTTAATTTACGGTTTCCTGGAAAATTAACTCCACAACGATTTCAACTGTTCAAACCCGCTGCTCAATAGAGCCTCTTCCGTAGCGCACTGTTCAGCCCCCGTACGTAAAGAACAAAAAATTGCAAAAGATTGTTAAGATGCAGATGGCAGTGGGTGGGTGGGTGTATGACTGGTGGACACAAAATATAATTAATCCATTCGGCTTAATGCTGTCTCATCTGGGCGGGTACAGATGAAACCCATTTTCTCCCTTGCCCAGAGCATTGCACAATCGCGCCTCGATTTGGTTAAATTTTTCATACGAAATTTATACACCCGGCACCGCCTCACCATCGCCCGCTGCTGCTCCTGCTGCTGACCCGGTTATGTTTCATGCTCGCCTGAAATGATCCCAAGGTCAGATAAATATAAATTGAATATCATTTGAATGCGCATTCATCTCCTATATGGGTCGTAATTTCATTTCTGATGCCCTTGTCCTTTTCATTTCTCGCATTTTCCACACACTTCTGAGGGTTTTTGTTTTTTTTTTGCAAAAAAATACCCCTTTCCCAGCCACGCGTGGATGTTAACTGGTACAGTCCACCAAACAGAGGCACTGCTACGGTGCACAGTCACTTCAGCAGGCCGCGCTTGAAGTGCGCCGTAAATAAACAGGTGAAATATTTATTGAATATTCAACGAATCACACAGACACACAACCTGGACGGGTGAGCTGCAGTGACAAACGCGGTGACGCATCTGGGTACTATTGATCCATCCTGATTCACCGCCTGCAGCAGAGGACACCCGGTGTGTGTTCGGGCTGCCGGCTGGTAATGGATCGGCCAAAAAAATTGAACCTGTGCTCGGTGCGACATCCTTTGCACCATCTCCACCGACTACTGCGACTGTGCCGGACGCATGCAAGATATTAATTATCATTTTGGTTTTCCAATTTGCAGCAGTAACTGTAATCATGGTGCGCTTGTTGTGCATTCGGGAGAATGCAGCGATGGAAATGGGCACTGGCTGCCAGCCTGCCGCCGCCGGTGCATAATTCATTCCAATTCGCCCATTCGTTGATGTGCAGCGTGCGTGCGCCAGCAACAGAAAGAGAGAGGGAAAAAACCAAACTGACACTAATGCAAACAGCGTCCTCACGTTGCATCAATATTCGTCCTTTCATGCTCGATCCTGCCCACCGTGCTAGATAAACAAACATGCACTAAACTCATAAAGCCAACAGTACAGGATCTGCATAAAGTGTAATCATAATCACGCTTTTGATGAAATTAGGAATGGGACTGGTGGGGGGGGAGGAGGAGGGTGAAAGGGCTGCCCCGTAATGATTGAAGTTTGCGGGGGGGGGGGCAAGTTTAGTCAAATTAATTACTTTTATGGTGTTATTTAGAGTTGAGCTTCCTTCCTTCCTTGTCTCCTTGTGTGTTTGGGTAAATATTTTCAAACTGCATAACCGTGTGCTTTCATGCACGGTGACGCAGATTATCGCAGTCGATTTAATTTCCGTCCGGCTTAATTTGGAATCCGGGATAGCCTGCAAAGTTTAGCAAATTCAAAGGTGGGGGGGGAATATATCCTTTAAGCACATGCCGGCAGTTGTGTTTCAGTACACCCAGGCCGTTTCCTTATCGGTCGAAGCTAAGATGCTCACCACAAATTGGCAAGGATACGATGAATTCATTTGTTTCAATTTGGTGTTTCGTTGTGGTGGACGGTGTCTGGTGTTAGCCTTCCCTCACTGTAAGATAATCCCCGAAAAGGATGGGCCCGGAAAAATCGATCGAAAAGGCGAAGCGTTTGCTGTTGCTTCTTTTTCGTAGCACGTACGCACGCCAGGCAGGCGAACATTCCGACGCAACATTATCAATTAACATAACCGCAACATGCAGTGCGCATCGTACATGTACATGTGTTCGGTGAGATGGAAAAAGCTACCCCGCTTTCCTCCCCACCCCATAATGGGCTCACCGTGCGGGAAAAGGTAGGTCCGGAAGCAACTCGGGTGAACCTTTGAACTCAAATCAGGATCATAATCTAGACCGTTAGTCTCACCCCATAAAATGATGATTCTCGTGCGCGCGGAGGGGGGGGGGGTGGCAGGATGGCATTTAGAAGGTATGGAAGTGTATGTGTGTGCGTGTGTACGTGCGTATGTCCAGCCTAATGTCGTCCCGATTGCCCCAATTTGGTATTCGGTGTCGGTATTGTGTCGGCATGCCGGGGAACGGGGAATAGCAAAACGCCAGAAACCGGGTGCGAAGTCAGTGAGAGAGGTTTTTCTTTCATTAGCCTCATTAACTCCTGCTCCCGGCACACGGCTTGCCGCAAAGCAGAGCCGCAGTGAACCGTAATGAAGCTCTTTGGCACGAACCCGGAAGTACCTTTGCGGAGGGTGAGGAGGGGAGGTGGAATTTGAACGTACCCTCTGTTTGGACAATGTCTTCCCAAGCACACACACACACACACACACCCGCATGCTCATGGACCGGAAGGAAGCTGGTGGTAGAATAACAACAGAATGTGACACTTGGGAACCGGGTGGGTACGGGCCGGCCGTTTCGGGTCATTGCCATCGCGGGTCCAGGGCCACTTTTCTGGGGAGGGGGGTCACATTCATTATTTCTAATAAAACAATTTGAGAAAACTGAATTAAATTTTATTTATTGTTATTATCGCTTAATTCTGTTTGGCCTTTATCTTATCTGCTTATTGCCAAAATTGTCGGCAAAAGGTACCGACCAAACATGGTGAGGTTGCTTTCTGCTGGGGGAGAGGGGGGGGGGGGAGTTGTGCTCTTGGGCCGTGGCCAGAACGGTGACTGTCTTTCTCGATTGTGTCGTTTCGAATGTTGCTGGACGGGTTCTAGCTGGAACGGTGCCGTGGCATGTGACAACGATAAAAGTGAGAACAATGGCTATGAAGCATATGCTTCAGTAAGCCTACTGCACCGAGATTTGGGGGTTTCAGGTTGGCTTAACAACTTGTTGGCACATTTAATGAGAATATGTTTATTTTTGAAAACATCTACATATTCCAATTTCATCTTAAAACACTATCTATATAGTCATTATTTTTTTATTCAGTATGTATGATCAGGATAACGATAATTTTATGAATGCTAGAACAGCATGCAAAAACAGTTTCAACTATTTGTGTAAAGTTATATATTTCGATAGGTCATGTGATGTTACACTCTTGTTAAGAACTGATTCACAATTGTTTTCTTTCCTCTTGTTTTTGTTCACTTTTTACCTTGGTATTTTTTAAGCATAAAATATTCTAATACAACAGAGCTTTATTTATTCCGTGTACTTCTAATAATTCATCCTTTATTTGTTATTTATTTTTAAATAAAATGAATATTTTTTTGTTAACGTGTTGTCATATATGAAAATGTTAAACATCACATTTTAAAAATGAAAGAGGTTTATCTCATACAAACCCTTATTTCGCATGTCTTTTGTCTTTCCTTATTTCGATGCTTCATGATTTGTTAATGATCTTTGTTTTTATTTCCTTGAATTAGTGGAGTAAAGAAATTAAAAAATGGATTTAAAAACTGTCTGCTTAATGCAAACTTATTGTACCGGTTAAAGAAGATACATCTCGTTCCTATTAATTGTAATGGTGTCTTTTAACTGGGAACAATCATGAGCATCAACATTTTTGCAAAAGTGCTAGAAAACTTTTACAATGATTTTTTAAAGAAATTTTAAATGAAATTTAAAATAAGAAATCACGGCTCAGCTTAAATATATAAAGCTATTGTTTTGTTATGAAAACAGTTTTACCTACATTATTCTTCAATTTAGCTTCATACACAATTTTTATAATTTGTTAAGTCTTTTGTCGATTGTAAAGATTGATTATGGTGTACCAGTTTATTTTCTGATAGGCTGGCGTGGCTTGCTGGTATAAGTAGTAACGACGTAGGCCTTTCGTATAAGGTGGGACGTTGTATCGAATCCCATTCGTACTGCTGTCGTTTCTTATTTGTGCAGGATGCACTATCTTGCAATGAGCATACTAAGTCACAGAAAAAGCCAAAGTACATTAAGGCTCTCGTATGCCTACAAGGGTTGTTGTGTCACCTAAGAAAAAGAAGTTTAATGTGTGTAACGTAGTTTTAAGTTAAAAAAATTCTCGATGTTAGAAAATCAACTAAAACTAGTCAAGCTTTCTTTATTCTTGATGCCAAAAATCCCCCTCTCTTCTATCCTTCCGACTGAAATGTCTTTTTTACAATCCAACACAGCTACCGAACAGTGAATGTGTCTTTCCACCGAGCTAACTATTTTTATCCCTTTTTATCTTCGTTGCTATCCAACGTCGCATTTCCCTCCCAATCGCAGCTACGAGCAGGGGCTGGAAGACTACGACGAGGCGGCGGACCGGGCCGAGCGCGAACAGCAGCAGAGCCAGCAGGAGCAGAGCGTCGAGCAGCAGTACAGCAATATGGTGAAACCGATGCTGACATTATTTAATGTGATAAGCACAGTTTTATCGTCCGGAAGATCAATGCGCTCGGTGACAGCGGGCGGGCGGGAGGTGGCCTCCCTTGCCGGCGGCGACACTGGCAATAAAACCGAGATCATCACCGTTGGCGAAAAATCAACAAGCGGCGGCCCCAACGGCACCGGCGGAGGTAATGAAAATGGTAATGAATATTTTGAATGCCTAGCATATTTCCCGAATGCAGCATACGGCTGAATCGGTCTTGGTGGTGGTACTGGTACTGCGCTTTGCAACCTTGGAGGAACGGCTTTTGGCACGCTGTGACCACCGTTCGGTGGGACGGCTGGGACAGCCGCACACATCCAGCATTCAGCGAGACTTTCAGCGCCGGACTAGCCTACGGACATCCTTTACCACAAAGGCAGGCGCATCGCGTTTCGGGTGACATTACGGGTAGGAAAAGAAAGGCATACATCCTTTGCGGGGCAGATAAAATATGGCTTTTGCATAAAGAAGAGAAGAAAAAAACAAGAACTGCTTGAATCATAATGGATTTTTATTAGATCCGTTTTATGACCGTTGGCAAATATTTTCGGAACACAAGCCGGACATTAAGTTATTTGTTGCGAGCGAGCGAGCACCGGTATTGATGTGCTTGTTTGATCCCGGGCGCAATAAATATGTTTCCTGTCGATGTTGAACATTTACCAGCGTAGCATTTTATCAAATGGCACCAGCAGGGGATCCGCTCGTCGTGTGGAAGTGTGTAATTAAAATTTATCCATAAATACGCTGCGAAGGGTCAAGCAAACAAGATGCACTATCAGGTCGGGTTTGGGTGCTGGGCTTATTACTTTTTGTGCTGTTGGGCCCGAAAGCTCATAACATCCACCGAGTAATAAATACACTTTCCAGGTCTAGCAGCTCTTTTCCCCCATTCAGAAACAACATTGCACCCCGCACGGTAAGGATGGTAATAAATTGAAAAACTTTAAACCATTCTTCTATCGTGCGGGCATCGCATTTGAATAGTTCTACATTTGCCCATCCAAAACCGCGGTCGAAAACGAATGTGCAAACCGCAAAAGCTCTGGAGGAACGTTCCGCTCGATGCTGACGAAAGGGAGGAAAATAATCTTCTTTTCCGGTGCACGTTTACGCCCTCCAAAGCAAACGTCCAAAAGCCCAAAAAAAAACGATCAGCCTCTCATATCGCTTTCCATCAGCGTGTGGTGAGCGTTAGTTTTCTGCCCGCAGCGCGATCTCGATCATGAGATAAAGTTACAAATTAAAAACTTTCCACCGTGCCATCACGGACGCATTCACGGGTGGGGTGCTGTATGCTGTTACATACCGTCACGGGACTTTTCCCCTGGCGCAAAAGAGTCAACCGATAGTGAAGGCAGCCGCATTATGCGGTTTGAAAATAAAAGTAAAAACAGCTTGCAGTTTGATTTCTCTTGGTGGGGTTTATTTTTTTTTGTGTGGATGACTTCACTCACGACCGGATGGAAGAGGCTGTTCAGTTTGCGATGATATCATGGGATTTTAACTGTTTGGTTTAGGTGCATACAGAACGAGGATGTGTTCTGATTTGGAGGTGAAAATGACAAAAAGTTTAATCTGCATTACGGACCTTAAGTGACAGGGAACTGTGTGATGGACGTACAGTCTTACTTTGTATGGTAATGAGTTGAGACAATTGCGAACTGTGATTCCAGGAGTTATGGAAAACGTCCTGCACAGAGTGCTGAAATTGTATTTTATAATTGAAACATATTTTCTTTAACTTTTTCTATAACTTGTGTGTTGTGCCTTTTGGTTCCTTTTCAACGTGCTTGTTGATATATCTTTTAACGCTACTGGATGAAACAGGATGTATGAAAGAAAGATGATGAATAAGATAAATTTAATTTTTAAGTGGTAAACATTTTAGATGAACTACAGGGTCTGTCATTTAACTTTTTTCTAAAGCACCGGTTATTTCGAATCTGGCCACTCTGGAGCCATGAGAAATCTTACCGATAATTAGTATTGTTATTCCGCTGATCGAAAATGTCTGTAAGTGGTCTGACGATCGACTTGAAATCGATGTTGATTTTTCCAAAACAGACATCATTTCCAATGAACCTCATTTGCATGTTGGTTGCCATGTTAGCAAGCAAAATTATCGGATTTGAGGTAAGGAAACCTCACACTCAATTGCAGATTCGCCGATGCACGAGTGTCTGTTTGGTGTGGATGTTTGGTCCAAAAGCATAATTGGACAATTTTATCTTTTCTGAACAAAAGGTGGAACGGTAACTGTCAATGGTGACCGTTATAGGGCCATGTTAGGGGTATATTTATGTTCGCAACAATTGAAATTGAGGACCTTGGATACATATGGCTTCAACAGGATGGCGCTTTTGCCACACAGCCAATTTGACACTGTTTTTTAAGACCCAATCATAAGTCGAAATTCTGATGTCGTTTGGCCACCAAGGACCTGCAACTTGACACCTTTGAAGTATTATTTCAGTTAAGCACACAGTTAAGCACATAATTTGAAAATTAGGCACACAGTTCAAAATGTAATTAACCAGTGGACCGATCGTATTGGGTACTACACGGCTAGCCGTTGCAGCCT
The DNA here is from genome assembly GCA_000349105.1 of Anopheles epiroticus. Classification (NCBI taxonomy): domain Eukaryota; kingdom Metazoa; phylum Arthropoda; class Insecta; order Diptera; family Culicidae; genus Anopheles; species Anopheles epiroticus. Next base: position 1,306 of record KB672169.1, on the reverse strand, counting down.
TATGACTGAAATTGTTTTTCATCTCCAAGCTCGAGAATTTCTTCTTGAAATTATCTCTTGTAGTTTTAATTTAATAACATTAAAAAAATATATTTTTCGGACCTTGTAGCATCTAAAAACTCAACTCTGATTATTTTTCTTTGAAACGGTCTTTACATTTAATTATTACTTTTGTATAATTATATAAAAATAGTATGGGAACAACTTAAGCTAAAGTTTTATATGAAACTAAAAAAAAGTTTTTCAGACCAAATTTCAGACTCATTTGGGCCACATTAGTAGTTTGAAGATTCCTAATCTGGATAATACGTTAACTTTAAGCAGTCTTCTCGTTTATGAGAGATCCATGTTTACGTAGATCCAAGAAGGAACTGCTAGTACATAGAAAGTATATTTACAATCCAATAAAGTAATTTGCATTTGAATAAAAAAATTTAGTGCAATACGGCCTGGCCGTTTCTACCGAATTAAAAAAAAATTAGCTTTTACTCTTCAATTTCAAAGTTACTATAAGACACTTCAGTCTCTGAGTTTGTTATAGTTTCTTTATTACTCTGCAGCCGCTGGTTTTCTATAACATGGTGTACACAACAACGTTTGGCTCTTCGGGAGGCTTACACCCTTATCGTTAGGCACTCAAACATTTCGACCTAAAAATTCACAATTCTGAAGACTCAAACGATTTCTTTGGACAAAATTTAGGGTTCACAAAGTGTTCCTTCTTTGTTTCTTTAAGATGTTTGCCGGTTAAGATATTGTAACTTGCTCACAGTTCATTATATTTGGAAAAGGGACAGAGCTTTCCAGGAAGCTGGACGTTGTTACCGAACCGGGATACAACCACAAGAAAGAAGAAGAAGGCTTGTTCTTAATTTTAACTGATATGTGCGCTGCTATACTTTTCCCGTTGCATCTAGCTGATAAAACAAGATGTTGCAGGTTTGAAGTGACTAGTATGGCAACGTGTCTATTGGATTAAACAAAATTAAGAGATCGCACAAATTATTTAGCATTGCGCGAACCTATTTAAAACACTACAAACTTTTACAAACTCGACACTTCATCCTTTTGTTACAAATGAAGTCTGCAACTACGAATAGATTGGTTTGGTTGGAAGCTTATAATGAATTAACGGTATTGGTGTTAATTTTAAATAAATCAATCAGACAAACAAGATACATTATATAAGCCTTTTTGTGAAACTCTGCTGACAAAAGCCATATCAAAAAGCATATCATAAAACTATGAAATGGTATGTTCCAGCTTGAGAATCAAATTTTCTATTAGTAGAAATACGAAAAAAAAA
>KB672168.1:10783-21307 GCA_000349105.1 Anopheles epiroticus | reverse complement strand
GCAAACAAGTTTTTGAAAATAACGCATTCTAAGCGTGAAATAATTAATAGCACATTTGTTGCAACGACATTTTCCATAGTTTTTTTTTTTTGTTCCTTACCTTGTTGAAAAACAATGTTCAAATCACCATATGGGATACCTGCTGATTGCCTGAACATAGTTGAAATAATTTATCAAACTTAAGTCTTAATTTATGTTATTCATGGGACTAACAACAAAGACGAAATAAAAACGGCAAAAAGGGTAAAAAACGAGATGAAAAACAGAACAAATACAAAGAAATGGGTAGTAAAGCGACTTTTGCGACTACAAAATTTGATAAATAGTGTAACAATCGTGGAAAAAAAGAAAGATGAAATTTTACATATTTTCAAAAAAAATTTTAAAGTGCTGATTCATTTTTATACATGGTCCAAATTATTTAAAAAAAAACTTAAGTTTTATTTTTAGTTTTCTTTCTTCTATTGGTTCTTCCTCGAGAATTTGGTTAGAAATCATCATCAGTAAAAATTAATCTATAAAAATTTGCGCTGTTAACAACATTGAAAAAACATGTAATGCATAATAATAAATTGCGTACTTACGTACGTATGTACTATACAGGACATTAGCAACCTCTGCGGGTTTGACATACCTGCTGGTCACAGTATAACAGTCATCTCGTGATAGAATCCTTCCCTTACACAACGCGAACTAACTATACATCTTTGCCATCGCAAAAAAGCACCTTTTCCCCCATATCGTACTGCTCCAGCTCCTGCTTCAAACCATAAAGCCTCCATCGTCTATAATTTGCTTCCCAAATGCGGGAATCGAGCATAGTGCGAAAACCGGGCATCCTATTCATCCTCCCCCTCCTTCCATTAGATAAGGAGGCAGAGCCAAGCGCAACAAACAATTCCCTTTGCTACTCACTACACCGCGCCCCCCTTCACCCCCCCCCCCACTTCCCCCACAAAAGCAGCGGGAGCGGGAAGATGAAATTTTAATTAAATTTTATCAAAAACGTATCTATTCTTTCCGGTTATGGCAACGAAACCGCACGAAACACTGGTTCCCGTTCCGGTGCGGGTAGGAGACTGGGAAGGATTTTTGGTGGGGTGAGATTTTGCAAAATACAATGCAAATGGTTTCACAGCATCGCGCAGACCTGTTTCGATGTATCGGAAAATGGAAAATTTGCACCCTTCCCATTGGAAAGGTGTTCCGGTAAGCTGTACTGGGCATGTTTTGTAGGTGTTTGGGGTTCACTCGTTTATCCGAAACTGTGCCTACTGTGTACTACATATAGTATGTGGATGGCCTGTGTGACTTTTTTTCGGTAGGTTGTACGAAAAGGTAGATATGTATTTTTAAAGGGTTGTACATGTGTTTTGCTAGTGAGGTCATGGTGTGTTTTTGTACAAAAAATGGAACGGTGATTTTTCATACACAAATACAAATTTGCCCACCAAAAAAAATGTTTGAAATTTAGAATGTATTTTTCTAGAAGGATTTCATACAACAGGAGATTGGTCTTTTATTCCTTTATTTGCCTTATTGGAAACTACAACACAATCATTTACACAGAAACTCTTCAGCGCTCTTTGTATCACGTTAAACTTTCTAACTTGTCATTATGTTCTCATTATCTAGATGGTACTTTGTGTTAGCTCACTATCAATGTTTTATCATTAAGTAAATAACATCTTAGCATTTGTGCCCTATTTCGGTGTTTAAAACACATATGCACTGTAATATTAAAAAAAATGAATTAACTGAATAGTTTTTTTTAAATTTTACCGTAAAACCCTGAGCATGAAAATTAAGTTATTTTCTATCACCTGTGTATCTAAAACTCGAGCGTTTTTTTAAATTATTCAATAATTCTCAAAAACTTAAAAAAGTTAATCCTTTCGATAACGTTATAAACTACACGCTAACAAGCCGCATACAATTAGCCTTTTAAAATCTTTTCGGCACTAGCAAGGTGAGCAGCTTTCAATAGATCATTTTGCTCGATGGATAGCTAAAAGCAGGATAAGAATAATTCACCCAAATAATGAATCGTTCTTTTTTTTATTTGAAACGATCAGCAAAACGATTATTGCTGTATAATGGGTGTCTGTATGTGTCATTATTTACGAGAACGCGAATATAGGAAACATCTATCACAACATTGTGCAACATTGTTAAAATGGAGTTTTTACACATTTTTAAAACAACATTTTGAATACGTCAAAGAGACAACCGTTTCTTATGGATTTAAAAAAATCTAAGGAATGAGAACTCAAGATGTTTTTCAAAATTTATACTTCCTGGATACATCTCTCCTCATAATGTTGGCGAACCCCTAAATGCGTTAGATTCAATTACTTTCAATGGTGTGTTGCAATTTCAAAACACTTTTAAAAATTAAAGTTATCTTGTTATTATGTGCAAACGGTCAGCCAGTATAGCTAGATTGGAATAATTATTCGTAATAATTAAAAGCCATTTTAACTTGTGGCGACAGAGCATCGGATAAGAACGCCAACTATGATGTTCTGGAACGATCATCACACTGTGTTTCGAGAGCCTGAAGCAGTACCGATACCGGACATCACTGCATCGACTGTCGTTTCGGCACTGCTATTCCACTGGATCGCTCGATTCGGAGTTCCCTCTCACGTTACCACGGAACAAGGGAGGCAGTTCGAATCTTCCTTGTTCAAGGAACTGACACGTGTGCTAGGAGTGAAGCACATTCGGACGACCGCCTATCATCCACAGGCCAACGGCAAAGAGGACATTGGAGCATCACCGGCAGAACTCGTATACGGGACAACGCTCACCATCCCCGGGGAATTCTTCGCACAAAAGGCACCACCAGCCGACCAGAGCAACTATGCTGAGTTACTACGGGAAGCAATGAGCAACATTCGACCAACGAAAACCGCTTGGCATACCAATCGGACTGCATTCGTACACTCCGATCTTCACAAATGCACGCACGTGTTCGTGCGCAACGACACCGTCCGGCCGGCGCTGACTACACCGTACCAGGGACCATACCGGATACTACAGCGAAGTCCAAAGTCCTTCCAAATTCTGGTAAATGGACAAACCTCGTGGGTATCCATCGATCGCCTGAAGCCAGCTTACACCGCCGAAGATCCACCCGAGTCGACTCGAAGACGAACATCACCAGCGGATATAACACCATCAACCGAGCAGCCGTCTCTAACGCAGGAGCCGACGTCCAGTCCAGCATCGCGGGAAACAGATCACAACGTAGAGTCATAATTCCTCTACGCTATCGATAACACCGGTCTAGGAGGGGAGTATTGTGGCGACAGAGCGTTGGACAAGAACGCCAACTATGATGTTCTGGAAGGATCGCAACCAGAAGGTTCGCTACTAATCTACTAGCTTCTTGAAACCACAAGTAGGCGGGAAGAAAATAGTAGAAGGTTCTGGATACGGGCAGCGTAGTATAAAAACGCTTCGCTTTCACCTGTGCATTTTTTTATGCAAACAACAATTGAGGGAAAAAGTTTGTCAAAGATGGTAGAAACCCATTTGGTTTCTAAAGCAGCTAAATATCCTCATCCTTTGGTAGTTAAGACAAATAATTTAAGATGCGGATGTTAGATAGATGCATCTGTGTGTGCGTATATTTCGTACTTTTTTAATTGTATTCTGTTCTACAAAGAAGCACACGGCAGCCCTCCCCGGATAAGCGAAGAAAGAACGTAATGCCTAAAAAGCTACGAAGCCCCAAGAATGCGAATTCCCTGTTCAGCCTGTTCTTGTGACTTCCGGTGCAATAACGATCAGCAGGAGGTAAAATTAGCATGATAACCAAAAAAACGGCGACGGAACCAACTGTTCACACCGCACGACAGGCTACAAGGGACAACGTACAAAAAAACCCAAACTCGAACACCTTGCGTTCTCATCCTTTCGCCAAAAGACCTAATTTCCGTGCCGTCACGCAAAAGGTCTGCTGCAAGCCAACCTTCCGGAATGTTTCCGAACCACGACCACCGTGAATGACGCAATGCGTGAAGGTGGGGAATGTGAGGTGGGGACCAATTGTGCGAACTGGTCGGTATGCTATGCATTTTGAATTTTCCCTGCCCCGCCAATAGTCGCGAGATTCCTCGGTTCGATAATTTTGCTGCCGGCTTACCGGAACTAACAGCCAGCTAGCCAGCCAGCCAGCCGCAGAAACCTGCTGTGCCTGTGCCTGTGCGCCCGTAATTTGGAGGCACGCTATAAACAGCTGACTTGCCACTTCCGGATGCTCGCTTCCTCTTCACGGCCAGCGGGAACAGCGGGCACTTAAGAATGAAAAACAGTGCGAAAAGAAGGAACAGAACAGAGGAAACGTGCACGAAAACATATGATATGAATAAAAAAAGGCAGATTGAGATTATAAGAGAGAACGTGGAGAAAGACGTGAATAAAACTGATGCCAGTGGGAAAAGGTAGAAAATGACCAACTAACTTGATTGCGCTACGGCTCGAGAATCGAGAAGAAACGCGAGCACAACGCCACACACGCAGACACACCTTAGCAAAAGCAATAAAAAATAAGTTAATAGAGCGTACAGCGAACAGGCAAGAACCGAGGAAGTAAAGACAAGCAATGGGAAGTAAATGATGATCGAGGTAAAGTAAGAACATGAGAAACACAAATGCAAAAAAAAACAAAGATGTCTATGGAGGAAGAATTTGAAGGTCATCTCAATGTTGAAAACACGCAGCACAAAGTGGATAATTGATGAAAAGAATTCAAACAGGAAGAAATGAAGCAATGCGTACGATGTTGAATAAAAAGCCAACAAAAAGGGAAAAAGGAAGCAAAATGAATAAAGTCTAAACTATGTCAATAATAAAGTCAAAATAATGTATTGTTTCTGAAACAAATGAAAAAAATTTTGTTTGAAAACAAAAATTCAAATGAACTAATTGCCACAAGAAGAATAGAAATCTGTTCATACATTTCATACACAACCTGAATAAATTTAAAAATAAATTATCCAAAACAATACAAAAAACGAATTCAACATTTCAAAAATCCAAGAAATCAAGAAAGCAGTGAAAACAAATGTGCACAAAAAGGGTCCACACCCTGTTGTTAAAAAACTCTGTACAAGATGTGAAAAAGTGTAACTTATTACCAGATAAAATAAAAACAAATTAAAAAAAAAAAACATATTTTTAACATCAAAATCAGAAAAAAAAATTGTGTTAAATTGTGTTAAATTTGCATGCAAATTATTGGAATAACTATGTTAATCAACACAAGAAAACATTGTGAGTGAAGAAAGAAACCCCTTTGTAAAATGAAGAAACAAGAAGCATTTAACCGATGGTTTACTTATTTATTTATCAGATTGTTCAATTTAAATGTATTCATGTTAAAGAAAACTCATACTTTAAACAAAACTTCAAACGAAATCTTTTGAACAATTACTATAAAAATTAAAATGTAATTTAGTAAGCGTGAATAAGATAAAAAAAAAATTAAGAGACCAGCAATTCCATGAAGTTGTGTGGGCTACCGTTTTGGACGGATTTCGAAAAAAATATTCTTTATTATATACAGGAATAGAAAAAGAATAATCTTAATGTATGTTTTAAAAATAAAATTGGAAAATAATAACTGTATTGCATACATACCTAACATTTACTCTTTTAACACATATACCTTTATATTTTTACGTTTCTAACAATAAAAAAGGGAAAATCAAAACACTATGAAAAAAATATTAAATATAAAAAAAAACTTGAAAAGCTATAACGAATGCAAAGACCGAAAAATGTAGCACAGTTTTCAGCAAACTAAAAAAAAAACGACAATTCCAAAACACCAACCAACACCATGAGGAAAATTTATCGGGTACACAAAATCACAAAATAATTCTTCCAAACCATTATATAATACGATAATTACATACTAACCGTCTGTTTTTCCTCCATGCAGAAAAGTGACGATGGCCTGCGGTGAACGGTGATGTCAGAAACGGAGGTGTCAGAATTTGACCAAAGTGGAACAGCGAATAGAAGTTTCTGTTTTGTTTTTGCGGTGTTCTCGTAATACTACACGCACAGAAATAAAAAAGGGGAAGACGGGAAGAAGCTAAAATATATCCCCTGGCGGTGGTTAAAATAGAACGGATGATATATGTTTTGCGTCTGCTTCAGTCCCAAGTGAAGCTATTGCTAAAACTACAAGAAGAAAAGAAGACATAGCAAACGCAGCCAAAACTCTCCATCAAAAATCCGAAATAAACAACAAAGCGTACAACGCAAAATGAAATTAGTGGTAGGAGGAAACGAGCGAATGAAATGGCCTGCAAAGTGGAAGCAAAGTAGAGAAAGAAACAGTTTATAGCAAGAAAGTATAGGAAGAATAGGAACAAAAACTTAAGTAGAAATTGAAAGTAAAAAAGCATAAAAGAATGTAGAATGAAGTTTGTCAAATGAAAATGTTTAGCAAAACTTAGATAAATAAGATAATTCAAATAAAACACGTCATAACGAACATAACAGAACAAAATAAACTTTTTTTCTCGTTTTTAAGCATAATTCAAGAAGCAAATAAAAACAAAACAGTGGATAATATAAGTTAACCCTATGTTTTTTATGTTCTTATACCCATTGTGGATACAACTCATTAGCTTGATTACTCTTTCGTTTCTCCGATTCGTAAACATTTACCATCTTCACCTGGTTATTATGTTCGCCCTGCCAGAAATAATATCCTCAACCGATTTATATCTTTGCGTTCGCACATAAGCCATTTTGATAGCATATATTTTGCGTCCTTGAAAACAAAGGATATTTTTCTGCGTTTAGCATATTCGGGATCCGATTGTGGCATTGCATTTTAGTAGTAATTGCCATTCTCTCCATGGTAAGGCTAACGAATGGCATGGAAGCAACAAAACATCAATTCTAAAACTCTTTTTGCACAGTAATTGGACCACATCGTTTCGTTTAGTACACACAGGTTTTGAGAGAGATTGGACCGAACAACAGCTAGCTTGATTTGGTTCAGAACGTTTTTTTGTCAGTCGTTCAGAATCCAGTAAAAAGTAAAAAAAACTAATTGATTCCGATTTCCTCTTACATGACTTTTTACTTGATTTCAGAAATAAAGCAAGGTTTAAAGCAAACGCAGCACATACCAACACAACTGCATCAGCTGTTTTCGGAGCCTTATTCTAGTTAAGACAACGTTCTCACTTAATACCACAATCCTAGAAGACTATTTCAACTTTTCAGTCATGATGCTTGAGATAAGTATGTGACAGAGGACTTTTAAAACCATTTTAGGGTTTTGTTAGCTAGGTATCGTAATGTGAAAGGGATTCATTTGATTATAAAGGGACTAAAAAAAAGGAATATCGTAAGAAAACAGGTATGATACATTACATCACTTGGAAATACTACCTGAAACCCTTACTGGAAGTTTAGCGATAGAAAAAAACGTGCAACTATCCAGACATATCAACTATGTTTTCTTCGAAATAGTGTGCAGCAATTATAATTATAAATGAGAACGATTCCTCAAATGAGCTACGATTTCTAACACAACTAATGCAGTTGCCCTTTAGTGTGCTTTAGTGGTTTTCATTGTTGTCAGACTTCCAAAATCATGCAAAACCCTTGTATTTTTATCATTTTCCTGGAAAGACTTTCGATTTCCATCAATTTGTGTACTGCTTCATCTACCCTTTTTAGTGTCTGTGTGTATGTCCTTGTCGATGTGTTTCACAAATCTCTCGCGTTTTGCTTGCAAGTATACCAAAAAAAAAAACTTTGCTGTCTAAAAGAATTAAATTATCATCATTACTCGCTACATGCACGAACGGAACCCGCAGTTTTGGTATCGTGCTAGCGGCCCGTTTTGCATTCAGCAGTCGTATGGTGGAAGCGAAAACGTTTAAGAAAATTATTCCCCACTGAAGAGAAATAAAAAGTGAGCAAGCGAAAGAGCGCGTAAGAAGGAAGGAAAGGAAACAACACAATGAAAAAATCGCAACCAACTTCAGAACGATTATAAGCAGCCCGAAAGAACCACCAATGTTTGATGAGTATGAGCAAAGTGCGAGAAGAAAAAAGAAAAAAAAACAACAGCAGCAGCAGAAAACAAAACAATCAAAACGAGTTTACCTAAACTAACGGCAAAACAGCACAAATGTGGCAAGAAAATGAAAAGCGAAAACGAACAGAACGAAATATAAAAAATAAAACACATAAAACCACCATTCTACCACCCCATTCCTCCACCGCACGGCACACCGGCACACGAATGGTAACAATAACAACGTTTGCAGAACACTAAAACACAGAAGAGAAGGCAGAAAAAAGGCAGACGACGATACATAATTAAATGCGTGCGTTGGAAGCAGGCAAACCGGCGACAGAACGGGGCGGAAAGGAACGGAAACTGAGCAAGAGCAAACGAAAGAAAAAGAAACCAAAAACCAAAAAGCTTGACCTTGAAATGTGCGGTCCAAAAACATACAAAACAGAAAATAAGATGAAGAAGTCAAAAAGACAACAATAACAACGGACAGACGCGTAGGAAGGTGAGAGTGAAGCAGTGATGATCGAAAAAAGGTAGAAAAGCATAAAGTAAAACAGGTAGAAGCAGCCAAGACATGAGAAAAAACAGCTGGGAAAGGAATGGAGCTGGAGAAGAAGCAGCATTACGACATACTCGGGAGGAAACCGGTTTTCTGCCGTACCTCTTCTTCTGGTGGGGATGATTGGGGGTTGGGGGAGGACGGTTGGTTGAAGTTTTTTCTCGCTTACTTTGTTTTGCTACTCTTGTTCTCAGTTGGTGGAATATTTTGAAGCCATCCGTGTTTTGGCAGGTTTGTTGTTTTTTTGTTTGGTTTTTCTTCATTTCTCTCGTTGTCATGTTCTTTTCGCGTTTTAGGCCGGCAGATTTGACTTGTTTGCTTTTTGATGTTTTTACTGTTTATGTTTCTTACTTCGTTTGCTTCACTTTCTATCTCGTTCTCAATCTGGTGGGGATTGTATAATTTTCATCCGCAGTGTCCTGGACGCAGAGGACCGTCGAGGGGAAATTACCTAAGAATGCATCGCTCAGGCCCCCTACGCTCACTCTGCCCCCTTTTCGGAACCGGAGAAACCAAAACGAAACGGGAAAAAGTGTGCAAGAAGGAACGTGATTATTCTTCCTGCCGCTTCTCCCCGAGCGGCCCCGGGCGGCAAATGTAAGTCAATCGAACACGCATCATATCACGCATCAAGGGCACAAAGTGGAACCCAAATGGGGTGGTTACAAATCATGTGTTTCTTTGCGCTCCGTTTTTCTTACTTGGTTGTTTTGTGTCATTTTTAAGGGAAGATGGGAAAATATGGAAAGAATGCAGAACACCTACAAGAAGGGAACTTTTATGCGTTCGCCTGGTTATTTTTCTCTTCTCCAGTCTTTCGTTTTTGAAGCTTGGAACAGTGTGTTTGCTTGCGTTTTTTTTTGTTGTTTGGAAAAGTCAAAATTGCGACGTTGCATGTTTCTTTCCCCCACACTGCCACAGATCGTTTGCAGTACGATAAATCAACCAAGGGAAGTTTCGTCAACAAAAACTACGCTTTATAATACCAGTTGGAGCAAATTCGTATCACGAAAGAAGGAGAGCTTTGAGGAAGTTCTGTTCCAAAAAGTGAAAGTGATGTTTCATCAATGTTATTGATTTTTCTTCCGAATGAACCAACACGCGAAACGTTTCTTTACGTCAAGGAAACAACACTAATGGAACAACAACTAAAGGAACAAAAACAACCTTATTGTATATTTTGATATATGTTTAAGCATGTTGTATGTCTCAGTATAGAGCCTTAAATTAAAAGCTCAGTCCTTAAGCGAACAACATTCTGAAGCTGATAATTTGGGAATATGAAAATGAATAAGGTTATGAGCTACACAAAAATCTTTTATTATTCCATTCTTATCAGCAAACGATCGGATCTTGAAATACCGAATGATATCCAATAATTTTTGGTTAGATTCTTCTTTATATTCTTTTGATGTTAAGACCTCCTAGGTTATGCCAGTCATTTTCTGGCTTTACGAGATTTTAATAATGTCACGTAGTTTTCACTACGGAGTAGCAGTCTGGATGAGATTTGCTTTCCTTAGTCATCTCTCCTTAGTGATGTGCGTTCCGGAGCGCTCCAACAGCTCCGTGGCCGGATCTGAACCAACGGCTCCGGAGCTGGTTCCGAGCCAACGGCTCCAGAGCCGACTCCCCACCAACGGCTCCGGAGCCGGCTCCAAACTAACCGGATTCCGGATCGGCCCTGAACCAAGTCAATGGGTACTTTACCCTATTTAATTTTTGGCATGCGATTCACATGAAGTGATCACAATTGCAAACATTACAATTATGCATTATTTTCAGAGTGTTTTATATAGATATTGATCTGTGACTTATGATTATCGTCCTATTTCCTTCCATAAGGATTGATTTTTAAAGCTCAACTTCCTCGGAAGTTTAAGATGACAGATGACGCCGC
>KB672168.1:0-10773 GCA_000349105.1 Anopheles epiroticus | reverse complement strand
CGATAAATCAACCAAGGGAAGTTTCGTCAACAAAAACTACGCTATATAATACCAGTTGGAGCAAATTCGTATCACGAAAGAAGGAGAGCTTTGAGGAAGTTCTGTTCCAAAAAGTGAAAGTGATGTTTCATCAATGTTATTGATTTTTCTTCCGAATGAACCAACACGCGAAACGTTTCTTTACGTCAAGGAAACAACACTAATGGAACAACAACTAAAGGAACAAAAACAACCTTATTGTATATTTTGATATATGTTTAAGCATGTTGTATGTCTCAGTATAGAGCCTTAAATTAAAAGCTCAGTCCTTAAGCGAACAACATTCTGAAGCTGATAATTTGGGAATATGAAAATGAATAAGGTTATGAGCTACACAAAAATCTTTTATTATTCCATTCTTATCAGCAAACGATCGGATCTTGAAATACCGAATGATATCCAATAATTTTTGGTTAGATTCTTCTTTATATTCTTTTGATGTTAAGACCTCCTAGGTTATGCCAGTCATTTTCTGGCTTTACGAGATTTTAATAATGTCACGTAGTTTTCACTACGGAGTAGCAGTCTGGATGAGATTTGCTTTCCTTAGTCATCTCTCCTTAGTGATGTGCGTTCCGGAGCGCTCCAACAGCTCCGTGGCCGGATCTGAACCAACGGCTCCGGAGCTGGTTCCGAGCCAACGGCTCCAGAGCCGACTCCCAACCAACGGCTCCGGAGCCGGCTCCAAACTAACCGGATTCCGGATCGGCCCTGAACCAAGTCAATGGGTACTTTACCCTATTTAATTTTTGGCATGCGATTCACATGAAGTGATCACAATTGCAAACATTACAATTATGCATTATTTTCAGAGTGTTTTATATAGATATTGATCTGTGACTTATGATTATCGTCCTATTTCCTTCCATAAGGATTGATTTTTAAAGCTCAACTTCCTCGGAAGTTTAAGATGACAGATGACGCCGCTATGGCTATTTTGCATGGCCACTCGTGTGGCCATACATATTATACAAAAGACTGTGGCAAAATCGCATGCGGAAAAGCTGTGTACATTTCCTTTGTTCGGAGCTGTTGGTTCGTAGCCTGCTCCGGAACCGTTTGTCCCATCACTAACCCGAATACAATTTTTTTTTATATTATATTCTTCTGGTACTCACCGTGGCAAAATATAGGAATGTTGATAAAATATGTCAAACAGGTTAGCTTATCAGGATGTCATACTAATTTATTGAGGACATATATAACCTAATGTTTCGTACCAGGATTTCTACATTTTTACAACAAGATTTTTACGAAGAACTAAAGAAATCTAAAAACCTATCTTCTACTTTTATTAAAAATAAATTAAGTAAAACGACCGGGCCGTTACTATCCAATAAAAAAAAACAATAAAATCAAACAAGTTTGTTGCGTGAAACCTTTTTACCTTCAATCATCAAAAAACTCGCTGACTGAGGTGTGCATGCGACAAAATGACCAAAAGAGTCTCACTTTGTACACTATATTTCATTCCAAATCTACAATCCCCTAACGAAAGAAACGTTGTATTAGGCTAATTATTACCAAACAAAAAACTCACATGATTAATTTATCATCGTCTGTCGCTTCCCTCGTAGCGATTGTGAGAGGACTGCCAAACGATGGCCTTCAAAACCCGCCCCATCAAGCCGTTTTACCCAGTAAAGGTATGCTTTCCGTATCTTCAGTATGCGAAAACAAACAACATACATCAAAATCAGATGTCTTCCCCTTTAGCCCACCCGTTGCCCCATCTCGAATCTCGTCCTCCACCGTGAGCGCTATAATTTTCATTTGATTTTACAGCATTTTATTTGCTTCTACAAACGGCATCGGCGTCACATGGAATTGATCATCACATTTTGCCTACATCCTAAACAACACATCCCAACGCGCATATCTTGATCTTGCTTCCAAGATCGCAACAAAAAGCAAAACGTTTGACTCTTGTTTCTTCCCTTTTGCCGCTTGTAATTGGTAGTTTGTTATTGCTTTCGCGACTCAACATGTTTTGCAGATGCTGTCTGTCGTTGTGTTCCCCCCCATCTGTCTATTTTGTATCTACTTGTTTGCTTTTTTTGCATCTTTTCCCCCTCCGAACGGGGGGCAGACATCACAGTTTTCACCGACGCAATCAGTCTATACCTTTTTCGAGGAATTATTTTAATTGGAGGTGCTCATGATGCGCATCCTCCGCCTAGGTGGAATGGTAGTAGCTGGGTGTATCAAATATTCCTAGAAATTGTTGCAAAGTAACACAAAGTAATTGCATGGCGCTGCTGCTACTCACCGGCGGGCAGCATCCGTTAAATCGGATTCCCGGAAAGGTTTTGCCGGTGAAACGGTTTTGCCATTCCATTAGCGGGGCCTAGACGGAGACGCCACGCTGCGGCACGGACAGCTGAGCGTTCCAGCTCCAGGCAGATAATTGTCTAGCAGTCGCCTGAAGTTGGCGGCCATACTGGGGCAGCAACCGAATGCTCATCGGTGTAATCATAGTTTTGATTTCTTCTGCCATTAGAACGGTACGGAATTAAGTTCGTTTCTTCCTTCCGTCTTCTTAAACAAGGCTAGAGAGAGAACCGAGACACACACAACAAAAAAAGAAACCGTTCAAATCAGCTACTGCCAGACGGAAATATTGATTTAACAAGCGCTAACCTACCTTTTGTCACTCTCTTTTTAAATCATTTATAAAACAAATGAAGTCTCTAGCAAAACCCAACTTGATTCATTTTATTCGTAAATTACAACATTAAAACTTACTGAATATTAAAGCACAAACGCTCTTGTTTTAAATATTGTTAGCTTGTTTTAAGATAGTAAAAAATGCAAAATAATTCTTTACTATGAGCTACGATATTGAACTGCATACATTGTGAGAAAGTATTTTTTTATTTCAACCTTAGCTGCAGGTTCATTTTTAAATTAGCTTGTTAATTATGCTATGTTATTGGTGTAGTTTAAATATTAGACATAGATTTAATAAAACTTTTATTTTTGTACCCTACCTTATTAGACCTTAGTTAAATGTTTCGATTGTATTGTAAATTAGTAGCATTGATTACCTACGTATTTTTCGCCTATCAGTTTTATTTAAAAGTAAGAAAAAAAATGTGTTACAATAAACTCTTCTACTTATCGGGTGCTACAACTGATTCGTGGTTTTGGTCAGCTCCAACAAACTCCGAAACCGCGAAAGGCTCACTTTACTTAAAAAAGTAATGATATGAGTTTTCGTTAGCATTTTCTGTTTTATTCTAGACCAAACTTACATGCCATTAAATTTTTCCTTTTTATTTTTTAATTATTTTTTTTAATAAAATTCAAGATAAAACAATATTGCTTTTAATTGTATACAATTGATATTCATTAATAAGATCAATTTAAATGTAAGTATAAATACAGCCGCACAGGCACTAAACGATTTGGTTCTGGCACTAGTTTACGCCTTTTTAAAAGCAACATTCATACCGTTTCACATAAGACATTTCAAATTTTCAAACAACTCAACCCAATTCAATGATTTGTTTCAAAATTGACTACTTTTTTTCTGTAGTGACGGCCAGGCCGTATTGTGTGACTAAGTGTACCCGTCCATATCAAGATTGTAAATCCTGCGTATGGGGAGTTGTGACTAAGTGTAAAAATTGACTACTTCATAGGAATGTATTACATTCCTTTCTATTGATTTCAAATCTTCCTGACGATATACTGCAGCATGAGCTCCATATTAAGTGGGTTATCGTACCGTGCTATTTAGTAAGGAAACTTAGTACGACAGAGGAGTGATGGACTAACATAAGAGCAAAGAGTGAAGAAATTAATTACTACCATAAAATCACAATGATTTTTTGTTACACTTTTTACTGGGAAATTATTTAAATATTACAAAAAAAGGGTGAAGAGATCGAAAACCCATTCCCATATGCAGGACCGGCCATGCTGCTATGGATTACAGCAAGTTAAAGGAAAGGAAGAGAAGAACATTGGAAGAGAACAACATTAAAGGCCTTGAAAAGCTATGGTTGTAGTATCAAAAGAAATAAAGAAGAATGTAATCAGAGCAAATAAAGATCGTAGTACCCATTTAGCGAGCTAGTTCAGAAAATCGTATATTTAACCGAGCTTACATTTTTTTATTGCTACAAGTATGACAAACTTCTAGCGCGGTTTTCATGATTTTGTTGTTCATTTACAAAAAAAAAATAAAAATACAAAATAATGAAAATTTGACACAATAACAAAGAATTTCAGTAATGCACTTGTATTAAAACGTATGTTGCACATTCCAATCAATTTCAGGTTAAATAAACCAATAGCAAAGCAGTTACAGTTGCTCTGAAAAATACAAAGTACCAAACATAGCCAAATACCATTTATAAATCAAAGTGTATTGTTGTAAGAAATGAGAAAAAAAAATCATAAAACTCTGGATCACGGTCATTATCAGGATCACTATCACGATATGAATATAATCCATTATTGCTCAAACCGGTTACAAATAGATTAATTTTTGGTTTATCGATTTCTGGTGTTGATGCATGTTTTATAATTGTAAAAACACACAATTCTCTTTACCGCTTGTCATCCTGAAAGGAATAAATCCTCCTCTGAATATTCAGACAACTTTATTCTTTTTATTTTACTTTATTTTTTCTTTTTTGATCTTGTTCATACTCAAGTACGTTTTCTAATTGTTAATTGTTAAACTGTTACTTATAAATACAGCTTCGCATGTAAAAAGTTACCCTTTGCGCAAACAGAATAAACAGGTATGTAGAACAAGCAACTATATTACATGCAATCGAAATTGTGTTGACCAAATGATGGAAAAGTACCAGATACCGTCATCTCTTCCTATTTTTGTAGATTTTTAAAGATATGATACAACCAATGGTATACAAAATAAAGTTATGAATCAATATCAACTTGCATGTTTTTGTTTAACTTTTTTATTTATCTAGTGATCCTGGATTACTGCATTTTTTTTAATCTATATTATTATTTTACACATATTTAAAATCTAGTTCTGGTAAATAATCCTACGATAAAGTTGATAACAATTACTGTAATATATGTTCTAACCACTAACAATGGCTTGTAGATCGATAAATAAAATATTCCAAAGATTTACTCTTCTTTCATACTCTTCACTTTACATGTCTTTTTCACCTTTGAAAACAAAATGAAAAAGAACTAAACAATAACAACATCTAAATGCGACACACTCACAACCATGCGATCATGCCCTTTCCAGAAGTTTTTTTATGCGCTCTGTTGTGTATCCCAAACGCTTTCGTCTTCCCTCTTCATGCTGCGCGTTTATGTTTTCAACACTACATGCGCGCTCCCTCTTTCCGCCCCTCCCCCCTCCCCAAGAACACATGCTGCCAACATTTGGCAACACCATCGTTCTTTTCCGTTCTGTTCTGCTGTACCGGCCTCTTTTCGGAACGACGCAAAAGACGCGCGACTCCCCATGCCGTCCCGAAGGTCACCTCTAATCGGTACAGATGTGGACGGTGTGTGGATGGTTTCGGCACTCCAGTCGTAGCACACACAAAAAAACACACCCACGAAACTTGCACAATGCTCTGGCAAACGAAAAAAAAAAAACGAAAACACATTCAGAAAGCAACGGCGAAGAAGTTATGGAGCGTATCTTTTCTTTTCCCCTTGCAACGCTTCTCACTTCCAACAAGTGCTCGAAATGCAGTAGCTGTCATTTCGCATGTTGTTTCGGTTTTTTGTTTTGGTAACAACCAAACTTTGGACAAACGAGGCAAGATTTTACCATCACAAAAGAGCACGCCGGCGGTCGGTAGGTTAAATGTCAACTGAACGGTACAGCGACACGGCAACGCGCTTCTTTGTGCGTCCTATAAAGGGCGTTGAAGCTATGCGGCCCGGGTACCTGTATGAGACGCAAGACATCTCGCAATCGTACATCAACAGTCCCTATGGTGGAAAAATAGTTTCGAGACGCTTACATATTCCCATTTAAGGGGCGCCATTGTTTGGGGCCCGCTTTCTCACGCACTGGACAACCTTCGGAAGATGAACAAACGCTAAAGATCTTGTCCCAAATAAGCGATGTCTTTTGCCCTAACTACTTACACACTTAAGATCGGCAAACGACACTTCAATCGCATTTCGAAGCCTTAATCGCATTAGTTTTTGGGCCGAATGGGCACCATTTATCCTGCAAACTTTACTGCCGCTAATCCATCTCAAGATACCATGCCGCGCCAGTGATGTCTCAAAGTCGTTTGTCGAAACTATTAAATAACACAAATTCATGATTCATCGGTAATTGATAGGGATGCCGAAATGGCAGTAAAGATTGGCAAATAAAACTAACACCCATTGCTAGCCGTTCCGTGGAAGTGGGCAGAGCCTTTGTCCCCATTGGTAGCATTAATTTATTTTACTTAGTTTAATCCTTCACCAGACACTCGCGACGCCACATCCATCCCGGCACGTCGCGAGCCTTCGGAAACATTTGGAGAAGATTGGAATGGATTTAATAATTTGCTTCATCCCGCTCATTCGAAGCCGCATCGTTCCCAGCTTTATCGTCCCCATCCATCAGGATGAACTGTACGGCGATGCTTTGTCGCTGGAAGTTCCTGCCACTATCACCCAACAGTGTCCAATGGCAAAATAGTTTTGGTGCAGCAATAAACCCCTCAGCAACTTGAAAGGATGGGTTTGAGGGATGTGGACTTTTAAGACAAACAGCCACTGCGAACAACTCTCCAAACTCTTCCATATAGGTCATTGGGAGTGTTTGAACGTGATGTGTGTTGTGTGTGGCCACACCCTACCAGGCCAATAAATTCGAATTTCCAAACGGTGTAATCCTTCACCCCGCGTGCTGTAACCGCCCGCTGAAAACTAATGTTCCCGTCGGTTGTAATGAACGGTTGGGCTTTCGTTTTGGCACACACTTCCCCTTCCGATTACTTGCTCGGGCGAAAGATTTACTGCACGATGCTGTCCCCGTGCGTGGTGTAACGCACTATAAACTATAACTACCGGCCGTCGGGACCATGGGATGGGCAGCTTCATCTTGGAGCAAAGCTCCGGCGGTACGCTGTACAATAAATCACTATCCAATTACCCACTCAATAAACTTCGTGCAGTTCGCGTACGCTTCTTCGCAGCGAGGTTCTTCATTTAATTTAATTTAACACTGGGCTTCACTGGGATATGAGGTACATTAGATGCAGGGAACCCGCATCGGTGGAACGGCACGGCACGGCGAACCTTTTCGTGTTAAATGTCTAATTTATGCACACTATATAACCTTACCGTATCGCTTGGCTTTGCTACAGTCGTCGTGGGAGGATAGTTTGGTGGCGCAAGAATGCCTGCTTTTCCCCCTCGAGAGAAGAACTTTCACTTTCTAAACACGCTCCAGTACCTGCACAGCTGAAGGGTCGATTTTTCAAAGTCATCCAGCAATCGTGCACCCAGCCCTAGCTTACTACTAACACGGCTACTGGGTTAATGAGCTGTCAGTTGGGAGAGTGCGGAATATGGTAGATTGACAGTTGTTGATTGGCTGCGGATGTGTGGCGCTAGCCGTTGGCGTCATTCTGTTGACACTGGACGGCGCCTTGTAATAAACGTGACCATAGCAAAAAAAAATTGAACGATTGATTTCCTGATCGAGGTACGTTCGGTTGCAGATGAAGCCCTTGATGAACCCTTGAGTTCTCATGGGCTGGGAGGGCGAGTATTGTTTTATGGAATTTTTATCTTTTAAAAATTAAACTCAAGTTTTCATTCTGTTGCGTAAAAGTTCAACTCATCACATCCCCAACCTATGGTCGTAAACTGTTTTTCGGAAATCTTTTTGAAACTAAACTGTTTGACGCACAGTGAAAGATACAACTTGATCATTTAAGAGAGCTTTTTACGTCAATCATGCCTGTCAGTGTTTTAACACGACATTTCCTTTTGTTTTAAATGCACTTTCAAATGATTGAGTCTTAATATAATTTAAATTAATTTGTGTATACCAGGGCTGCATTGTTTTAGTGTTTAAAATATTGTTTTCATTTAGCATTTAAGAAATACAAGTTAATTTGATAGTACCAGTTGGTTTGCATATTGCTACAGTTATTGCTTTTAAATAACAAAAATATATTTTATTTTATAAAATACAAAAATATATATTATTAATACATTTTGTGAATATGTTTACAAACTAAACGTAGTGAGTTTAAGAATGAAACATTGTTGAATAAAAACCGCTTTTTAATTTATTTTTTAAATTATATATAAAAAAGCAATTTTTAAGTAAATGAAAGCTAGTTTTTATATTATTATTTTTTTGTATATGCTTTGGAACTGTCGATGACATTCAGATCACCTGGCTATGAAGATGTCAATAACGACAAATCGTTCATTTCATGCTTTATGAATAAGATTCCTATCATTCATGTCATGAAAAAGAAATAATAACTTTCGAAAATTATCTTTTCTTTATGTACGTGCGTTTTAGTAGCTACAAAATAAAAGCATAAATTATAAGAATATAAAAAAGTAAAAATTCAATATGACAGTGAAATCTTCCCTTAAATTGATGAAATTGCCTCCCAGAACTGATCTTGACCTAGAGAACAAATTGTTTGTAAACTCTGTACATTGCGTCTAGCTTATACCTAAATTAACTGTCTGCTACGTCATTAATTGATTATAGTTGGTATGTAGTCAACATAATTGTTATTTTGTAATAATGATAAGGCAGCCCCCCAACAAATCATTTAAATCTGCTTGAAATTCAATTCATGTTTGTTGTAGATTTTGGTTGTAATAGTAAATCCTTTTATTATTATTATTATTGTTATTTTATTTAAACATCTTTTACTTTGTTTCGTAATTTGTGCTAATATTTGTTTTTGTAAATTTAAATATACTTGCTATTGAAGTTTTGAAAGCGCCTCCAAATATATTGGCTTCGGCCAATAAGATATTCAAATCTCATCCAAACGTTGTCTTACTTTTTCTTGCAGCGCTTTCCGCTCATAACCCAGAGATCAGTAAACTTGTTTTTAATCCTCTCTCGCTGTTTTTTTTTTTTGGGGTGCTCATTTTACGAGCCACTTTTACGACGATTATCAAACCGAACATCCTGTCACTGCTTTCGAGATGCCACTAATTGCATCATAAAGAAAGGTGAGAGGATGCACCGGATCGTTTGCAAGCGACGAACGGAAGTACTGGCTTCCCGTGGATCGTGTCTTTCGGGTGCGGGGCCAAGGGAGGGTTTGGTGAAATCTGCCGACACTGTGTATACTTTATAGGTCCCGCTTTTGGCTACCCACAAACAACTTCCCAAGACGTTGCCGTTGCAGCAGCAGCAGCAGCAGCAGCAAAAACACGAAAAAGAAGCGGCCCAGAACCGGCCCAACAGGTTTTCTGCACAACGCACACCCTGTAGCCGTGCCGTGTGTAGCATCTTTCCGAGCGGGCGGGATGGCGAAGGAAGTGGATGGTGTTGCAGGTGGAAGAACCGGGCAAGTTGCTCCCAAGGTGCCCAAATAATGAAGCAATCTCGCAACGCGCGAGAGCGGGACACGGTCTAACAGTGCCTTAGCCACGGTTGGCTAACGTTTTCTGATCCACTTTGTATTCTGTCTGCACACCGCTCTAATCCCTTGCTGGAACGGTGGATGGTGGAGGGTGAGCATTAGAGGGATTAGAGGTGCGGAGTGTCCAACAGCTCCAACAAAACAAAAAGTAGACTAACTGCACACACACACACACACAGACGCACACAGACGCATCGACCAAACCGGCTCCAAACAACTCCAGACCAGACGACGGCGACATGAGCTTATGAGTCGCTGCCAAAGCCCAGGCCACGGTCGGCAGACGAATGCCGAGAGAGCTAGGGGTGATTTGGCCTCGGCAAGAGATGAAGGTAAGGCAGGGGTAGGGTCCACCTTACCGTAAACCCCGCACGATCACACGATCGTGTACATCCATCCGTCAGTTCGTGGAGCACTAAGATCCCCTCAAAGTCTAGGTTACTTCCTAAGATAGATTTTTTTAAAGCTCCAATGATCAAATCCGCATATTCGTATTATTCGTTGAAAATTGGGTAAGAGGCGCGGGAATGATTAAGCATTTCTGACAGACAAACATCACCTAAGATCGAAGTCGAATAACTATTAGGTGTATCACTTCTACACCGACAGTTGAGATTCATTTGGAGAAAATTGTTAATTGAATTAGAGATTTTATTCAAGACAGGAGATAGATTCAAATCCTATGACAATGAGATCAATGACTATTCAACTTAGTGGTTGCAATACATCTAGCAAGCCACAAACGTCCGACATGATCTAGGAGGTCTTTGTAAAGCCAAAAAAAGATATTACTATTATAACTCTTGGGTGAGACTGTATAAATGGGGGCTTTTTGACCACTTGAATGCTCTGCAAATTAATCATCAATAATTATTATAAAATCAAATTATAGCTGCTGTATGTGTCAAAATTCTTGTGAGCCTGCAATCTTCACAGCAAGCAGCGCAGCGTTTCGTCTTCCAAAATCATAACCTAGAGGTAATACCTAATGTCCATTCAAATACCCATTACAAAAAATTACAGGGGTTGTCATCCTAGATCAGCATCGTCTCAGTGTTTCTCAAGAACCAAGGCCCATCAAATACTTTAGTTTGGCCTATCCAGTAT
This sequence comes from Anopheles epiroticus, assembly GCA_000349105.1. Classification (NCBI taxonomy): domain Eukaryota; kingdom Metazoa; phylum Arthropoda; class Insecta; order Diptera; family Culicidae; genus Anopheles; species Anopheles epiroticus. The sequence goes on along the minus strand of KB672168.1, from coordinate 43 downwards.
ATTTTCACAAATCGTCTTTTGACAGATGCGGAGAACTCTAATG
>KB672167.1:0-20269 GCA_000349105.1 Anopheles epiroticus | reverse complement strand
ATCGACGAAAGAAGAGTGTTTGCAGGGCTGGCAAACACTGGGGGCCAGTGTTAATAAATTAACGATCGATTCGATCATGTAGATTGATCTCTAGTGGTTGTCTCTAGAGGGCGCTGTAGAGACGGTTTAGTGTGGTCACCGGTCAACACAGATCGGGCCGCAAATTACCGTTGGAGCGAAAGCACCCGAAGTGGCGAAGGTTATGACCTTCAGTCACTCTTTCTACAAAGCCCGAGCGAACGACTGAATTTTAGCGTCAATAAAACTCATACTAAAGACCGCTTAAAATACGTTCGTTTTTATCATAAATATAATAAATTAATCACGGGAAAGAAAGAGTCGGTTGCGTTGCAACAGTGTTACACTCGAGAATACGCCCATATTTTATACAAAATAGAATTGTGAAAAAATGTCGAAAAAAACTTAAATAAACCCCTGTTTATTAAACCGTGTTTTGCAATTTGAACGGTTGAACAAATTAAACCGTGTTTTGCAATGATCCGGGTTTTTTAATTATTTCCTAATCAAACATGTATTGATGTGAACACTTTTTTGCTTTTTCATTTCCCTCGCAGGGCCCCGGCTGGGAGTACGAAACCGAGCTGCCCGAATGGGCTCGGGTGGACTGGCACGACAACGAGTTCGAGTAGGAATTGCAATGCCAGCTGGCACTTCTTCGACTGGCGCCCGAGACCGGCCCAGTGCAACCAGTAGTAACAGTGCGAGTGTAGTTTTGTGTGCCAGTCGTGGAAAGGAAAACACAACAAGATGCACACCAACACACAAAAAAAACCCCTGTGACCGACCAAAAGACACGTGATTTCAAACGCGTGTGTTCTACGTAACGTAAGTCGAACGCGACTTATAGTATATCATAAATCACACTTTAGCAACAACCACACAACCAGCAGAAGAAGAAGCAAAACAACAAAAAAGACATAACCGAATGGATCAAAATGCACCCCTGTAGCGTGTAGAGCGGCTTTGCGGCTGGAAGGACTAAGACATAAGCTTCGAAATAGTAGGGAATATTTTTGTTAAGAAGCGTTTGTAGCGAAGAAAGCGGAAGCGACGCGTTGGCGTGGGCACAGCATCGTAGGAAGGAAAGCGCCAGGCACCGGTAAATGCGGTGCTTATTGTATCGTATAAATCAAGACGCTCCTGCTGAAGGACAGCCGTGTGAAATCCATATTTACGTGCATATTGTTAACGACGTTCAATGAGGAGCGCGCTGCAGCGCTTACCCCGGTAGGCCGTCACCATGGCAATGGTGTCGCAAAAGAGAGGGAAAACACTAGAATGAAACCGCTTTCCATGCGGGCGGTATGTAATTGAAACGTTTTCTTCTGTTTTTACTACACAGCATATAATAGATATCTCTGTGCGCGTGGTAAAGAACAGTTGTAATGTTCTTTTCCCGTTCGCAGAAGGATTATAACACGTACAGAGTTAACGTTACATTTTATAACAATTGATTTATCGCAACCCGGTAGAATTTGGACACGGACCCGAGACGGTGCTACGTGTTAAAGAATGTGTCGCATTGTGCACATCGTGTGTGTGATTTTGGAAGTAAATTATGCAAACTTTTCTACTTCTTGTTGTTTGCTTAAACGTTATAACCATTTCCTAAAACACGTAAAGTGTATTTCTTAGTTTTTTTTGTCTCTCCCCACATTGGTTTCACTGTTTTTTCTCTCCTTCTTTATCCTACATGTTTCTCCGTTGTGTGATTGTTAGTAGTTCTCCTCATACAATTTTAAAATTTTATGCATTTATTAAAACCTTTTTTTGTTTTCTTTAGAGCAAAATTAATTAATCACACATATATTCGAGTAGCATAGGGAAGAAAAAGCGATGCTACGTTTTTATAAAGAGAAAAGCTAGATTGCAAACCTGCAATTAGACAATACACGGCGAGAGCATTTAGTTTTGAACAACTAGATGGAATCATATAAAAAAATCACATATAAACGAAAAAAAAAAAAAAAATTAACGAGCAGTGGATGCAGAAAACTACTTAAAATACCAAACAATTTACATCGTTTTCAATTTGTTATGATTAAGAGGAGGAAGAAAACAAAGGTGTAATGAAAGTAAAAGAAAAAACACACAGCTTTGCTATGTAGAGGTATCCTGTAAGCGAAAGCGAAAGACGACAAAAGAAAACCCGAAAGTGTTGCCGCTATATATAAACCGTGCAACTAAAAAGCTCTTAAAGAAGATATAAGGGGAAGAAAACGTAAAGTAAAACTTGCTAAAAAACAAAAAAACACAAAAGACGAACAGCAATCGAAATTGCTATTTATCTATCTATCTATCTTACACGGTTTTGCCAACATTAGTGTGCATCTGTTTTAAGTATTTAAGTATTAGTTTCTACGTTTGGTGAAAAGCGCAACGTGTTATCGCCGTCAACTGACCAACCAATTTGAAGGGCTGCTGGCAAATGGACTAACAAACGGTGAACGAAACCGAACCGAACGTTCGTTCGTCTCTCCAAACGCTCGCGCGAAGCGATTAGGTTCTATCGTAGTGGGTAGATGTTTTCTATAATTTGATTGCTTTTATTTGTCTTGCGAATCGGTTCGGAGTCGTTCGAGGCGGGTCTGGAGCGGTCGAGGAGCCCCGAGCACGAAGTAGATTCTGGGTTGTCGTGGGCCACTCCCAGCTGAACCGGCAGAACCTAGCCCACAGTCGTCATTCAATCAACGACCACAAACCGCGAGCCCTCACCCCTCACTCTTCCCCCCCTCAGAGGGTTTGGTTGATTTCGAGGCACGCGTGGTCACATGTTGCCATCGTAGTTCGAATTTTCGTTGCACCACCACCACCACCACCACCAGGAAGCAAGCTTGTGCTTTTTTTCTGGTTCCGTTTCCGGTTTGGTTTTTTGTTTGTTCCTTCGCCGTAAGTAATTGGTGGTCGGAACGGAACGGAACGGATGGTCGAAATTTACAGCAAAATTCAGAACGTAAATAAAGCACCACACGCCAATTTTGTTTCTGCTGCTGCTGCTGCACAAGGAAGGGACAATTTTGCGGCGTTGTTTCTTGATTGGAATGAATTCAGACGCATCGTACAGAATGTTAGCGTATGGGGAAGAGAAAAAGGGACGGAAGAGGGTAAGGGACCAACATACACACACACACACACACACACACACACACACACACCTGTACTGAAGCAGTAGGAAGTTGTGAAGCTGGTCTGGTGGTAATTCGAGAGTTTTTGGTTGGAAAAAGTTTCCGTAAAAGACGCCCTTTGCGGGGAAGAATTAACTTGTTCGCCTTCAGCCGAAGGAAGGTTAGCTACTGCTAGGTGGGCTAGGTGAGCGAGATGAAAACGGTGATAGAAGTTTCTACCAAGGGCAAGAGAATCGGTATTTGCACACTCACATGAATGGGCAGTGTATGCGTACCGTGTGTGCTGTGCTGTGATGAGTTTCGGAATTGAAAATTGGAGTTGAAATGGTTTAGCAAAAGTTGGCAAGCTAACAAAAAACTCAAATTGTAGCATAAATACACGTAAGCGCAACGAGTGGCGGGGCCAAGGTTTCACGGAGAGCTTGTGTCTCCTCGAGAGGGCGAGAAATCAAGTTTGATGCTCATAAAAAGACATAACCGGGTTAAGCGAAGCACAGAGCAGAGGCACGTTTAATCCGTACGGCGAGGAAGCGTAAGGAATTCTTGGTGAATGGTTAAGGGCACACACACACACAAAAAACACAATTGTTTAAACTCTTTTTCTACCTTCATACTACCGAAAACTATCCATCATCGTTGGCAGTGTCGGTGCTGTTACAAGGAGGGTAGTAGTAATAGGAAGTCTCGATAGGAAGTTCGGAACTGCTGCAGGTACCGGAAATGAAAATTCCTGTTTGCGAGATTTTCTCTCTCTCTCTCTCACCCTTTCTATTTTCTTACCGGTTTTCTTGCTCTATGATTGTCTAGAAAGGCGAAAGGGCGAAAACGCACAGAACAGAAACGGAATCTGAGCATACGGAAACGAATAAAAAAGCTAAGGCTAACGACACGTCTGCGCTACATTTGCGCTTCCCAAAGCTCCCAAAGTTATTGCAAAATCATCATTTGAAACCATCGACGATAATGATATTTGTTCGCGTTTGGGTTTTTCGTTCGCTTTTTGAACCCGTAATGTGGAACGTTCCGGAAAGCGTGAATTTTCAAACAGCAAATTTGATGTGCATTTTCCACCTCTTTTGCTTGGCAATTTCGGGAGATTGCAAACGCGATAAAGCTGCCAATTTAACCATGCTAAAGACATAGTAAACCCCCCCCCGGGCACAGTTGTACGTGTTATGGTGTTTGCCCGAACACGATCGAGTGGAAGGATAGACAGACAGACGGGCGGACGGACGGGTAGACCACGTACGGCCCGAAGACGACGGGATATAATGTAAACGACAAAAGACACATCTTTCTAATCATTCAATTGAAACATTTTCCTTCTTTCGTGTGTTTTCACTCTGTTAGCGTTTGTTTCGTTTCGGTTTCCGCTGTTCTTGCTAGCGAAGCATTGACCGATCGAAAAGCGAATCTACTCTTTTTGTTTTCCTGTTTGTTACTTTGTACTTTTGCCTAGGGTTAAGTAATTTTTCTCCGATCGAGCCCTCCTATTTGCTTCACTTGTAGTGTTGCCCACTAGAGTGTGGTTTTAGTTTTATGTTTTGCAAATTATTATCACTAAGAGCGTTAGCTACGTTAGTAAGTTAAAGTACACCTTTACGTTTCAGTGTTTATTGTTGTGTTGTGCGAACGGTGTACGTGTACGGATCGTATGTGTTTCTATATGACTTCTTATAAAAGGGGTTTAAAACAAAAAAAATCCTTTTATGTACCATTTACGTTTTATTTAATGCGTTACGTGCAAATACAAACAAATCATTATAATGTGGCATTATTCATTGAGATAGACAAAAACAAACCCAACAACAGAAACGCGATCGGGAACAATAATTAAACGTAAAAATCGATTTATTTTATTTATAACGCATATGTGAAATTGCGCTCATAATTGTTTTTTAAAAAATAGTTTAACGAAACTTTAGTTACACATGTTTTCGGGGCACTGACAATGCTAGTGCGAACTGCGAAAGAGTAGTAAAGTTTGCCTTTCTTTTACACTGTTTCATTCATTTTTTCACTCATGTCATTAAGTTTCTGTCAAATTATAAAGCAGCAAAACAGGTTTTTAACATTTTTTTCATCATTTTTCTTTTTCTTTTCCCTTTATTTTCTGCCCCCTTTCGTTTGTTTGCCCGTGCCACACGTTAGGTTTTAGTTTTACATTTGTGTACACTTTTGGTTTCGCTCGAAAGCCTCATTGGTGTTTTTATTAAATAATCTTTGTAATATTTGTTGCTCATCGATATCAGTGAATAAAAAAAAAACGTGAGAGAAAAAAAAGCTACAACCACGACAAAAACAAAAAACCGACGCAAAGAAAATGATGACCGTGCGAAGGTACTGAAACCGCTTCTTTTTTCACCTTTCCCCGAAGGTCCGGAAAAAACAAATCCTACACACGTAGTTTTGTGGGCCAATTAATCCTTCCGGCTTGACAAATGGCATCGTGCCTGTCCTGTGTAACAAAAAAAAAAGAGGTGAAAAAGAATAGCGAAAGCTCCAATAAAACATTACTCCACTCCACTCTGAACCACGATACGCACATGGACATGGGTTTTTGTTGTGAGTTTTTTTTTTACGGAGGAGGGGGAGGGGGCATAATCAAAGGACTTTCCTCCAGGAAAAAGGGGCACCCACAAAAGCGATAAAGAATTGGCTTGTGGAATTTTCAATTAACAATCCAACAAAACTCCCCCGACTGCCCGGCGGCAGTCCCTCCCCCCCTCCCTCTTCTTCTTATCCTTCTACGGGAAGATTCCTTTTTCCAATCCAAACCGCCCCTTTCGACAACCCCCTACTGCACGAGACAGGAAGGATCCCTCGCCGAAAAGGACAAAAAAGTTAATGGTAAAGTTGATGATGGCAGCGGTGGCGCGGTGCTTGGATTGGTATAATTTTTGTTTTCCCGTTTGTGTTTCGTTTCCATCCATTCCATTTTTTTCCTCTGCGTTCCCGCCATGCCGAAATAGACAACCGTGGACGACGGCAACAAAACGCAACAATCAATCGATCGATGCCATCCCATCCCCATGAACCATCGGACGGATCATCATCTGCGCCGTTCCATTGCCGCATGTTTTCCCTCTTCCCATCCCCCCTCCTCCCCACCGGTACGATCCTTGACATCCGAAAATTCCTTCCTCAATTATTCAATTATCAGGCTGCGTGTTGTTTTTTTTTCTCTCTCTCTCTCTCTCTCTCTCTCTCTCTCTCTCTCTACTGCGGGTGCTTTGTGTATTTTGCGCATTTTTTGGCTGCTTCCCTTTCCATGCTTTTCTTTCCTACCTTTCTTTCCCCCTCTTCTTCTCCGTATCGGTACACATCCTGCTTACCAGAGGATAATCCGGCGGCTTTTGGAGCTTCAGCTTGCCGGTGCCTTTTTGATGCGATCGCGAGATCAGTGGGCGGCGGCACTAAAGCACCGGTCCGGACTTGACAACGTCCCGCCGTTTGCCGGTTTCGCTGTGCTGTGGCTGTCTTACTTCCGGGCGGTTAAACCTCAAAAAGGGGATAAAGGATGTCAATCAGAGGGAAAGCTCCTTCTTGCAATCACTGCACTGCCCAGGTTGGAATGGTTGTACTTCCAAACATTTCCGATATTTTTAACGGCTACATCTTAAAAAGTTGTGCCTTTTATGTATTTTCATGTTATTTTTCCTAAGAAATTATTTCTACCGCAACGTGATTCCCCCGTGGGGAAGAAGTTAATTCCTATCCCGCCCCATTTTTTAAGCCACTCAAACCTAATCCCTTTTGCAATCTTCGCAAGACGCGGACCTAGGACCTGGGAAAGGGAAAAGGCTGGTCGCGTCCAGTTTCGCTTCCGTTTCGATTGGAAGGAAATCCGTTTCCGATGGCGAATAAGGATTTTCGCCGTGTTTGCTTAAAAATGAATTCCTCCTCCCCCCCCACTTCGGGGAAGGGATCCCTTCCCTTCCATCGATCGAACCATCGATGGTTGTCAACGAGCTTTCTGGACGTTTTGTTTGTTGTTTGCATTTTGGTGCGGTTCGGGTGACGAAAGAAGAAGAAGGCAAAACGGCCAACGGGCGTACAGGAAATTGAAAAGTGATTATCATCACGGTCAGCGGGGAAGTGGATGAGGGTTCGAAAGTCGTTGTCGTCGAAAGTTGAAATGGTTAGGAAATGGTTCCGTCATGTTTGCAACAACAACAAGAAAAAAACACACACAGAAACGCTCCAAAGATTGATTAATATTTCGCGCTTGGGAGAAAGAAAGAAACGTCAAAGGAAAGATTCTGTTCTTTTGAAAAAAAAAAAAAAAAACTGCCCCCCAATTGACACCCGATCGACCGATTTCCGATGGCTGAGGTACACGCGTTTGGTTTTAAAAATAGAGGGAGCGAGCTTTTGGGAACCTGCTTGGAGCCCGGGAAGTTATTGGAAAGGAATGGTTTCCGCCAGTCCTTTACCAAAAATTGGTTGTCGCGGTTTGATTTTTCTTTTTCTTATTTATTGCTTTTATTTGTGGTTTGCTCAATAGCTTTCCCCCCTAGTCTGCAAAACGTTGTAAACCAAGTTGGAAAAAGTGTAGCAAAGCGTACAAGATGCGCTAAAAAGTGTAAAAGATAAAATACAAATCACAAGAATCAAACACTAGCAAGGGAATGGTGAAAAGTGAACAAGTGGAAAAGAAAATTGAACTGTGCCTTTTTTCTGTAGCAAAGCGCGTAAGGAAGTGACGTAAATGGCGAGAGCGAGAGCGAGAGAGAGAGAGAGAGTTGGTAACACGTAAGCTGAAAAGTCATAAATCACCACTAGTATATAGTCACAGCAGGCAGTGGATTTAAATTTTCCAAACATAACAGAACGAACAAAAACACAAAAAGTCATAGAATTAAACGCACACTCATATTGCTGTAGATATGATAAGCGGGAAAACGTACATCAAAAAGAGGAAAAAAGCAGTCATCAAAAGCGTCCGGAACTAGTTCCAGCCGGTGCCGGTCTGTTTGTACAATAAGTGAAGTAGAAGGCAAGTGGAAAGTATCGATAGCAAATGTACAATAATTTTGCGCTAAAGTTTGTAGCATTCGGTAAGCAAACACTTCCAGTTAAAAGGATCAAAAATGAACCTATTAAAATATTTAAAAGTATATATAATAATTTCCTTATCTATCACTTTGCCCACATGGCACACCCGCTGAGAGGATGTGCTGCAATGTTAGGGGAAGCTATATTTCACTACTTTCATGCTCGTCAAGCACTATAGCCTCTTCGAACGAGCCAGTAAGCTGTGTAAGAAAGTTATTTAGGGGTATTTTTAACAAGCAAAGCTTATCAATAGCCATTGCGGATACGTTTCTACATACGATTGTGTGCTAAATAAATTCGCCAACTGCCGGCATGGAATAGAACAAACATCTAAAGCGAGTCAAAAGCAGATAAATTACGAAACGGAAACAATAAACGAATCTGATAAGTGAATGAGGGTTAAAGATACGAACAGACAAAAGGGAACCAATCCCGTATGGAGCAATGGGTAAGGTGTGAGTGAACGTGTACAGGTGAGGAAAACAACACAGCTACAAATAAAAACTAAAGTGTTTCATCTTCGAACTATCATCTCCAACCGTAGCGTAGGACTAAAAAGAAATAAAATATTTAAAGCAAGGGCAAGTAGTTTAAAATAAACAGCGTGAATAAAACACATATTACTTTTAACTAGAATCAAATGGATTAAATTCCTTTGCTAGGAAGGTTTTTAGGAACGTTACTTTATTTTCTCTTTTTATTTAATCGTATTTTAACATTATTTTCGATACCTTTTTGCATGCTTTATTTTCTACAGTTACACTTTACTTCATTTTAGGTCCATCGCTCCAGGCTTATATCGATTGCCCATCACTTATCACTAGTGTGAAAGCTTTGGTGAGAGATCCTAAATAAATTTGCATTCAAACCTCACCCAACATTACCCACACTTCCACGTAGAACTGGAAAACTATCAATTTTCTTACATCCTCTCTGGGGATGCATCTTACCTGAAGGAACATTTTTATCTTCGGATTCCGTTGGTTTGTTTTGTTGGGTGGTTTAAAGGTGCCATTAATGCATTCCGTGACTAAATTGCTTTCAATTGATGTTTCTGAAAGAGTTGAAAAGGGGTAAAATCGATACTTTTGCATTGTTTTAACACTATTTGGTTTTTTTTTTGTAAAAAGTTTCAAACAAATCAAAATAGATAGCAGCTGTCTTCTGTCTACCGACTAAACGAAAAACTGTTAATAGTTTATTAAAGATGTCAGAGAGTATGTAACAGAATAATAGGAAGGATAGCGTATAAATCAAACTTGAATAATAATCGTCAAAAGCTTTAAGAGAGATAACAGAAAACACATACTTAAAATGGAACAGGCACAGCAGGAAAAAAAACAGAAGGTGAATCAGTACTAGGGGACGGATGAGGCAGTTGCCTAAGGTCTCGCATTAGCGCCTCCCCATTGCACCGAGTCCATTGTCCACTTCCCAATTCCTCAGCTCCTTCTCCCATTCCGCCTAAGACCTCCTAAGACCTCCTAAGACCTCCTAAGCAGCTAGATCCGCTCGCTGCAGCTGTAAAGAAGATAAATAAACCGTAGCACTTTCAAACCCAAACACACAGTACACAGGATTTTGATTGACCAGAAAAGGGCGCCGTAGGGATGGATGCTTGTAACGCCAACCTAGCCTGCTGCGATGCTACTACAGTTTGCCAACGAAGCAGTAACTTACAAGGATCAAAAATCGAAACAAACAATTAAATTAAAATAAATACCACAATATCGTTACTATCAACACTCAAAGTAATCATTACTCATCGAGCTTTTTAAAAATATGTAACTACACTAGGCGCAGGCGGTTCGTTGCTTGTTGCGCATGATTCCACGCTAAAGCGCCCCCCTCCGTAGTACACGTGGGGTTCGTTTGAACTAACAAAGTCGAAAACTGGAAGGTAGAAATTGGAGTTCAATTGCTTGTGTTTTTGCGCTCTTGTTTTCCATTAGTCATTAGATAGTTGTTGGTTAAAGAAATCGTTAAGATAAATTTGTTTAATTTATTGCAAATAAACAAATGCTTGTTTTCGTTATCGTTGACAAACACTTCACTAAGTAATACGCGTTTTCTCTGAACCTTCTAACGTTGAAAAAAAAACAAGTTTAAAATCAAAACAGTAAAAAACAAACTTATAAAAAAAAATATTGAATAAAAAAATATTATAAGACATTTAACAAATACGTGACAGAAGTAGTAAGAAAAAACCAACTACCAATAATGACACTGTGCAAAGAAATATGTGCAACAAACCTGCAAAAATGTAGTGCAGTGTTTGTTTCTTTTTTTATAGAATAATACACACAAAAATATATAAAGACAGAAATGCAAAATGATTCATTAAAGACACACTATATTGAGGTAGTTCCCAATTCTCCTAGAAGAGACAGTAATGTTAAGAACTTGATACATAGTGTAAATAGAACCGGGAAAGGGGACAACACAAACTGACAAAAAAAAAAATAATGCTACCACTAATCAAAGCTAAACTTTGGATCAAACAATACGTAGCGAAAAATAGAATAACGAACGGAATTTCAGCGGCATAAGGCATTAGGGGAAAGGATTGTAGGCGTCACTATTTGGTGACACACCTTTTTGCTCTAGCGAGCGTTGGCGTGCGTGAATTGATGAATAATAAGTTGGTTTTACTACGAAACTGTGTAATGGTACGAGATGTATTAAGCATTAACTACTCTATCTGCTACAATAATGAAAGGTGAGAGTTGAAAACAGTACAGTACAGGCGTGTGTGATGCGTGTGACCGTTGGATTATGTTATATCAAAATCTGGGAGTTTCACACTCTCACCGTGCTCGTCAGCTCGTTGTATTGGATAATGGAAGGAATATTTTGTAACTTTTGGAAAATAACGGAAATAAAATAACATATCTGCACAAAAATTCACTTGTAGATTTTTTCGAAAGAACCATCACGTGGTCAAAATTTGAATATTTTATGCTTTTACGTTGCTGTACGTGCCAAGGGTTAACGGTGTAGCAAACTTTCCTGTGAAATGTTTCCGGTGAAATATTTCATGAAATGGTTCGAAGTTCTCTTTTATTTTTCCTTTATATTATATTTAATTTCTTACAAAACTCATCTTCAGAACGGTAAGTTTACTATTTTGAGCAAAAACAATGAGCAATAGTTTATTAAATACGTTTTTATTCAATAAAAGTAAATAGTGAAACATTCTGAAATTCCCTTTTTTACGTTTCACTCGTTCGCTATTCTTCTCAGCCCTTCGACTAGGCGCCATAAACCGATAGTAAAATGTCACGCACACTCACGCACTGCTTATGGAAATCAAAACAAAGGCCAATTCTGCGTTGCTCACAAAAAAAAACGCTTTAATTTAGTTAAATTGCATCAATTTGCAATCATTGTGATGAACAAACAATAGAGCAATAAAGTGCAAAAAATAGAGTAGGTGCCAATTGCATGAACCAAAAAGAAAAACGTTTTAACGCCATTTCCCAAAGATACATTGCGCTGCACAGATAGGTAAGTAAAGTGCGTATATTGTTTATTTATTCAACAAATTTAAGGCTATATCTTTTGTAGGAAGCTTTGAAACAACGGACAATTTACTGTGGCCTCTGTCAAACTGTTGCGGAAAAGGTTATTATCGTCCAAAAATGTCCCTAACGCTTAGTGCTGCTGTTTTGTTCCTGAAGATAAGTCTCACAATTGCATATCGGCCCGTGTTCATCTACCATGGCATTCTTACCGGTGCGGACAGCATGAAGCACTTGGTCAATCGGATTCAGGAGGTTTGTATGTGTGTAGCTCAGTAGAAGAATATTCTACTTATGCGGAATCTTTTCCTTTATCAGGTTCATCCGGATACGGTAGTGTACAATTTCGAACGATTCGGCGGATGGTCCAGCCTCGAGAATGCATGGCATCAGGTGCTAGAGGCACAGAGCAACCTAAAAGCAGTCTGTGATTTACATCCGGAGGAAGGAATAAACATGATCGGTTACTCACAGGGAGGCCTTCTCGGTCGTGCCGTGCTGCAAACATACCCAGATCACTGTGTGAAAACGTTCATTTCGCTAAGCTCTCCACAGGCTGGCCAATTTGGAGGTGAGCATAGAGGATGCTAACACTTTAAAGAAAGTACTTATTATTCGTTCTTTCAGATAACTTTTTGCATTTAATCTTTCCTTCCCTCGTTGCCAAAACGGCATACCAACTGTTCTATTCCTACGTCGGGCAGCACACCTCCGTCGGTAACTACTGGAACGATCCTCACCATCAGGATCTGTTTGAAGAGTTTAGCATATTTCTTCCGTACGTGAACAATCGCATCATCTCCGTCAACTCAACCCAGTTCCGGGACACTCTGTTGCGGCTCGATCATTTGGTCCTGATCGGCGGCCCGGACGATGGTGTCATTACACCGTGGCAGTCTAGTCATTTTAGCTTCTACAACGAAACGTTCCATGTGATACCGCTGCAGGACAGTGTGATCTACACCGAGGATCTGATCGGTTTGAAAACGCTCCAGGAAAGTGGACGGTTGCATGTAATCGAGCGGGAAAATGTCCACCACTACCAGTGGCATCGGACGAACGATGTGATTGACGATGTTATTTTACCTTTTCTGGATTAGGACACAGTTTAATGCGTAAAGCGAACTGAAGGGTAGCAATAGTTGATGATGGTTTCGACACATTTAGACATCACAATCAATGGAAATGTTTGTTTGCTGATTTAATATTTCGTTTAGATAGAATATGTAACCGAGGGGTTTAAGCTTTACAGTTTGCAATACAAAACAAAAAGGCTGATTTTTTATGTTCCAAGACAAACTTGCAAGGGTGCCACTAATTATAGGATCTGCATTTTCCTACTTCATGGTCAATAAAAGTTAATGAAATTGGGTACTCTAGAAGTAAAAATTTTCACTAAACAAAGTAAACGACTAAAAGAAAGAAAACAGTTGAAATAGATTTTTCTTACGGACAGAAATAAAACTTAATTTTACTTATCACAATTTGATGGCTTGGAAAAATGGAAAAAAAAATTGATGGCTTCTGAAGAGCGGAGTTTATTGAAAACCTGATGTCCGGCAGTAACCATGGCAACCGAATAATATTTACTTGTAATTCAAAACAGAATCACAGAACTGAAGAAGGAAGAATTGTTGCAGCAAATGCAAAAAGGAGCTTTTCATAGATAATATCGAAATAATAGTAGACAGATCTCATTTAACCCAATCCAAGACAAGAAACTAAGAAACGTGGCTACAATGAGACATTCTAATTATTGAGACCGTTGTAATTATTATTGCAAAAACTGCAAAGTTCTAAGTCGACGAATTCATTTTTACATACCTTCTTTGAACTTTAATGAACAGTACCTCCTAGGTTCTTTACGTTCCTTTCAATAAAGAACAAATTTTTCCCCATTCTCTACATCAGAAGAGTGTGAAAAAAGTACATGAAAAAGCTTCAGAGCAGTAATAAATTGATTTTTCTTTCTAACTAATCACAAAAGGCCTTGCTGTTTGGTAGGTATTAAGTGAGTTTATTCGTTTCTTCCTTGCGCTGGGTACACAGTAAGTTTCCCATCACGCACCTCCCTTACAGCGAGGACAAAGAAAAACATATCTTGTAAGTGTGATTATCCGCCCTTTCTCGATGTGTTTTAAATGTAAAAAAAGGCAATCAAGGTGAAGCTCGATCGCGATACATCGCGGACCTTCTAGTGCGTGTTGTTAATACAATGTACGTGGTGTGCAGAAAACGGATGAGAGCGTTAATAAAGCAATGCTGAATAAATGATGTGTGCCACGCGTAGGATCGCGAAGAATGCGACCAAATGAAGGAAAAGAATAAAAAATCGGCCGCATTACCAGCAAGATTCTCCGGCGGGTGAAACTAAATGCAAGCTTAGCAGTATCCACGGTCGGGGACGCGACGACGCGGGGCACTCTTGAGAATGTTGTCCACACGCAGGATCATCTCGGCTGCTTCGGCCGCCGACATTAGCACCTGCCGCTTGACCGCGAACGACTCCGTGATGCCCAGCTCCTTCATGCAGCCCACCTTGCCGTTGTTCATGTCCAGGCCCATCGTGTTCTTGCCCTGGGAGTGACCGGCACGCAGCTCCGACACGAGCTGAGCCGAATCGTACCCGGCATTGTCGGCAATGATCGTGGGCAGCTGCATCAGTGCACGGCCAAACGATTCGATCGCCATCGCTTCCTTGCCGGCCGTCTCAGCAGCCAGCTTGAACACGGCCGTAGCCATGAGCGTCTCGGAACAGCCGCCACCGTACACGACACGCGATTCCTTCACCGTTGCCGCCAGCACACACAGCGCATCGTGCAGGGAACGTTCCGCCTCGTCGATGATTTGCTGCGTAGCACCACGGATGACCACCGTACAGGCCTCGCCGAGCGGTACGCCCGAGAAGCGCAGCAGTGTGTCCTCGCCAATCATCACCTGCTCGATCAGATCGCACTTGCCCAGTCGCACCAGCTCGGGGTTGTCGAAGGTGGACACAATCTCACCGCCAGTGACGAGTGCCAGCCGCTCGATGCCATCGAAGTCGGCGTGCTCGATCGCCATGACGCCCGCATCGGCAAACAGCTGCTCCGGGTAGTTGTAGATCAGCTGACGGTTGATGAACACGTTGATGTTGTGCGCCAGAATTTTGTCCACCTTTTCCTTCATCTTTTCCTTCTCCGCCACCTCCAGCTCGGCGATCTTCGACATCGAGTCGACCTTGATCGACGACCCGAACACCTTGATCTTGTCCGTGTCCATCGGCGTGTTGGCGATCAGGATGTTAGCGTTCTTCACCGTCTTGGGCTGGTGTACACCAGGCTTTTTGTCCAGCAGGAAACCCTCGTCCAGGAACGATTCCTCCAGGCAGCCGCCCAGCTTCTTGATGCGCTGGATCGCACTCAGCGAACCGGAACCCTTCAGACGCAGCACCGCATCGACCGCCAGCTTCGCAAAGTGTTCCTTGTGCTGGGACAGAATCTTCGAGCTGAGCGTCGTACGGGCAATGTTCATCAGATCCTCACGGAAGCGCTCCTGGTTCGCCGAGTTGTCGGCGGCCGCACCCTGCAGCGCCGCACGGGCCACATCCGCTGCCTGACGCCATCCGGCAATGATCGTCTGTGGGTGGAGCTTCTGTTCCACCAGCTTCTCCGCCTCCCGTATCAGCTCAGCGGCAAACACCGTGACCGAGGTAGTTCCGTCACCAACCTCGTCGTCCTGCACGCGCGACATGTCGACGAGAATCTTTGCGGCCGGATTGTCCACCCCGACCGCACGCAGAATCGTTGCCCCATCGTTCGTTACCTCGATCTGGCCCGCATTCCGCCCGTTCGCCACCAGTATCTTGTCCATACCCTTCGGGCCGAGGGTGCTCTTTACCAACTCGCCGATCGCGATGGCGCCCACGAACGAGGACAGGCGCGCAATTTCACCCTTTTCCTCCTCGGCTTCATGCTTCAGGATACGCACGGGATTGAGAGAAACCATTGTGTGTGAAATAAAGTTACAGCCGGAACTTGCCAGAAAAACACGCTTCCTCGTCTGAATCACAAGGGGTTCTTGCAGAAAGGGAAAAAAGCGAAAATGCAATGCGGCTTATTTGACAGTGGCTGTCATACGGACGGGCTTTCGAAAAATGGCAGAAACGGAAGGCGCGTCATAAACGCAGGCATCTTTGGTTCGACAATTTCGAACATAATCGTCAACTGCGGAACTTGCTGGTTTGAATGAGCGGTTATTGCGGGGTATTCCTAAAAATAAACAAAAATTATAAACAAAAATCTCCTTTAATTCTGACATTACTTAAACATTTATTATTACAACGTATTGAAACTGATTGAGAGGTCATAGTAAGATAGGTCTTACAAGATTGAGAAAGATTAATAGCTGTTGATTAAATAATGCAATAATGTTTTGAATTGAACCAACTCGAATTTTATTTAAGAATGATACATTACCATGGTAAAAATGACAAATGAGATGTATTGATGTGCCTTACACCCACAAAATGCACTACACAAATGAAGACAATTAAAATGACCATCTGTGAGAAACAGTCCTCCTTTGAGAAACTGCATATTAGAGAGAGTATGCACTTTATTTGCATACACCGAAAGTCTTTAGACGAAGGTAAGAGTAAGTAACCTCTATAGTACGATTATGGACATCAACCTCTGTGTTCTAATCAAGATCTTACTTCTATGCCGGGTGACATCCGTACCCTGTACCGAAGCCTGGCGAGGAGTAGATTGATTCCCTTTCTTTGAACCACTCAATAATGCGTGATAATAATGCGTGACTACCAAAAGCCACAGGAAGTCCATAAGTTCTAAATTCTCCAAAAAGGCTCGGGCAGCCCTTGATTGACTTCGGTAGTGTTGGCTAGAAAACAAAGGTATGTACTATAATCGCCTTAAAATTTACTAATGCAGTTCACTATGCAGAACAAATCTTCTAGCAGATCATTGAAATCATCGCTTTCAAAATTGTCTCAGGTTTAGTTTGGTAGTGTTTAGTTGAACAGGAGCAAAACGTGTTTGAGATAAATTTTAAAGCAAAGCGCATTTAGGCGTCGACGTTTTGTAATTATTCTCAGGGCTCTAATGTGAGAAGTCTTCAGGACTCCCTGATAGCCCGTTCATCCCAAATATAAACTATAAGACAACTTATATGATGCAACATGTCGAAAAGCAACAAAACTCTTTCCATTCAATCGAGAAAAAGGGTTACCATCCATCCTTTAGCCTCTCTTAGGTAGACCGGTGGGAATAGCAATCGAATGATTGGCAGGGGACAGCTCACATTGCCATCACGTGACATCGGTGAGGTTGTTCGATGGCGGTATCTTGTTTGCAACTAAAGAAGGGAGAGAAAAAGAGCTTCTTAAAAGTGAATAATCATAAAATAGCACATTTTATGCTTTCCGAATGTCCGAATCAAGTGGATATGCAGGACAAGACGAATGCTTAGCCCGATAAATTATGAATCCATCATGGTGAACCATGTGGTTGCACACTCGCAATAAATTGAAATCGCGTCAAACGTTTAATGACCGCCACAGGACACGGTGGAAGGATTGTGACTACCATTATTCGTATCCAGCATTTTCCAGAGAATGTTTTCTATATCAGCGCAGTGGAAGGCTGCTAACACGTGTAGCCAGTGTCGCAAAACGAAGGTAAATTTGATTGGTTTTGATGCTTGATTGAAGACACTTGGAACAGGAGATTGATGTTCACATTTTTATGATGAAGCGAACGAGTAATATTTATCTTTCTTTCATCCATACGTAAAGCGCATTTGTTATTTAGTGCAGTGTCGTTGGAGTTTGCTTTTAGCTAGTATGATGGTGGTTATGGGCTTTCATGGAGAGACGAACGGTTTGTACACCATCACTGTCCATCAATGATTAATTGATTTTTCAGCTTGAACCGCTTTTTATTTGTTTGATAATTGAAATTCGTTTTTTAGGCTTTATTATAAAACTTTCGTTCACATTGAAGATAACATGTAAAGTTTTTTTTTTTCTTAAAAAAAAGTTCATTTCGGATGTTCATGAAATAATTTGATCCAATAGGAAACAACAAATGAATAATTTATTTCTTCATCATTTCTTCATTTAAAAAACTAGATATTATTTCTGTGACTAAAACTTGTGCTATAACTGGTGCGCTTACTGCTCCAAATACGTTTTTTTATGTGCATTAATAAACCCTTATAAAATAAGAAATGGAATAATTAAATTACTCCACTTGAATAATTTTGTATAACAAACAATTAAACTTTATAAACTAATAGCAAAACATCCCAACCCTTTTCCGGTACATACCGAATTAATGCAATTAATGTTACAAACCAGATGTACCACGTTGCTTCTCCATGCTCTACGACCAACAGATTGTCGTCTTGAGCCACACGATCCTCTTCCTGCTGCTCTACGTCCAAAAAACACCACACCGCAAAGGTAGTAAAAATACGTTTAATATTACCCAATTGCAACGTTACATTGCCGCGGTCTTCCACGGTGGCTTTCTCGGTGGCTCTTGCTAAGATGTTCTACTTTGGTTTGTCGTTCCCGTGCCACGAACTTACAAGGACCAACAAAGCCTGACAACCCGAACCAAAAAAAAAACCAGATAAAAACGCACCAAAACTCTCGACAAGCTTGCTGTGGCCTTTTTATGAGATAAAACTTTTACCTTCGTCATCGTCGTTTTCCTTGCAAGATGCTTTGCAGCGCAGCTAAAGGCAGCTAAAGATGTGATTACTCGCTTAACCAAACCACTGCTCCCCTGGGGGACGAAGATAAAACTTTGCCTACTGTGTTGGTTCCGGCAACGGGACTTCCCAAAAAACGGGAAGAAATAAATGTGAAAAGTATTGCCTTCGGGGGCCAATTGTAGCGTGCAAACAGCAGTAGTAAGTTTATTATTGTGCGGAAAACGTCTTCATTTTCTACAAATTTCCATTATTATTGTACGGTTGAGGCGTCTTGTTTTGTTGAAGCCTGGAAAAAAGGGGTTGTAATTGAAAGACGGTGGAGCGTTGCAAGCCAAACTTTGTACGGTTCTGGTACCTTGCGTATATCCTAGCTAATTTGCTTAAGAAATATATCTGGATTTTAATGAGTACACGGGATGAAAACTTACATTCAGTAGTGTGAGAAGGTAAAGGAAGAACAGCAAGTTAGGTTATAGTTTGAGAGAACTTTAATTAGTATGAAATATACGTCCAGGATTATTAGAAGATTTGTTTTCCAAAACAGTACAACGAAACTTAATGAATCATGAAACAATACGAAGCACGACGACAATTGTTGTTCGGAATCGAGAGCTGAAAACTCATATAACAATACTTACCACTTTAAATCATAGAAGTACTTCTAAAAACCTACGTTGAAATTCAGCAAAGGAACATAGCAAAAGTATTTTTCCATTTATTAAGACAATTTCTATGTTTAATTTTATAATCATTTTCGTATCCCTGTAATCGTTCTCTTTAATTCACTATCTTTCTAACTATCCCTCTCTCTTTCTCTTTCTGTCTCTCGATATTTCTCTTGTGGTTTTCTTTTCCTCTTGTGGTTTTTATAACAGCATAGAAGTCGAGCTGCGCGCACGGATGCTGGCGGCCAGCCGGTCATCCTATAGCCTGAGGAAGCATTTCACCTCACAAAACCTGTCGCGACGGACGAAGCTGGGACTATATCGCACCTATATAGTTCCAGTACACACGTATGCCTCTTAGACATGGACTCTGTCCAAATCTGACGAAACCCTCTTAGCCGCGTTCGAGAGGAAGATGCTCAGGAGGATTGTTGGCCCCATACGTGAGGAGGGACAATGGAGGAGCCGATACAACGACCTTACTGTACTGTGCAGCGGATTAAGCTCGGCCGGCTCTGGTGCACTGGCCATGTTATACGCATGGACCCGAACGACCCAGCCCGTAAAGACCTCTTAGACCGTCCACATGGACAGAGGAGGCTTGGATCGAACATATTGGTTGTGATGGTCAGAAAATAACAACAGACAACAACAAAGTTAAAGCACACATGCACGTTAAGTAAATATTTTTACTAGGCATAAAAACCCTCCAATACAAGGTACAAGACTAGCCTTCAATAAAACTTAAGGTAGCCTCACTTACAGATATTATAGACCTGTACAAAATTGAAATAATGTGATGAACTGCACGAACATAAAATGCCGAAAAACTAAGCAAAACTTTATCCAAGAATTTATTGAGACTTCTAAGAATTACTATTTAAATCTATTTTTAACCGGAATAAAGATTTCTAAACAATAATTTCTGCACGTGGCATGAAGGGCTTCAACCACAAAGTTTTGTGGCAATATAGCGCTTTCCATAAAGCAAAAAAATTTTTTTTTAAAGCTAACGTGAAATTAGGCCTATTGCGTTTTGTTTGGCGAAGGTGCCAAATAACATTTGTATAACCGTTTTATTCTAACCTTTTTTTGCCTAACGCTACAATGTATTGATCCCGAAACCTTCCTCTACGACCGTCCTACATCTACTGCCCCG
>KB672166.1:0-19508 GCA_000349105.1 Anopheles epiroticus | reverse complement strand
GATTTCCATAATTACGTTTCATACCCAATTGACTCGATTGACAAGCGACGGCTGGCTGTGCATTATTCGAGCGCAAAAAAGAATTAATGAAAGGGGAGTCAACACCCGGTTCGGGAAAGCTCTTGACACAGAAACACATTTTTGTATTCAACTGGTGACATTTTTCAATTTTTGGGAGTGAAATTTGGCAATTCAAAATGATAACACTGAGTTAAAAGAGATGAAAATATTGCATGGATAAATTTATGATTGTCATGAAATTAATATGAATACCACGTTTTAATGTGCAGAAGCAGAAACAGTCCTCAAAGAAATAATTTCATGTTGAAAAGTCTATAATTCCTGCTGAAAGCCTTTTAATGAGTTTGGATAAGGAAACAATTCTTTTTTTTTTGTTAGAAGTTACAACAATCCTTGCATGGTCTAGGCCTCCCACAACACTTATGTGTTTTGGCTTTTTTTTTCTGTGACTTTTTGTATCCATAGCAGGTTTTATTACTTATCTGCCTTTTGTTTGGACATCCTGATGTGGAATTAAAATTGATAAAAATCGAGTAATATCACAATGTCATATTGTTTTCTTTTAAGATATCATTTGCGCACCTTTTTTTAATTTCATATTTATTTGGTTTTCAATTGTTTTTTTGAAGCATCTTATTGTGTTTAGTTATTTAAACTTCTTATAACAGCACTATTTTGGCAATAAAATTAAATATTTGACGTATTTTTATCCTGTTTTCCTGAAACAAAACATTTCTGAAGTCATATCGAATAAAACAAAATAAATAATGGTTTGTAAAAAATGATCTCAGCTTACTTAACCGAATTAATTTGTAGATTTTGCAATTCCAAAACACACCTAAATTGCACTTTACAGTTGTTTAAAAACTTCAAAGCTCGTTAACAAACGTACGATAAGCAATAGATCATCGCGACTCGCTATCACAGTAAGCCCAGTTCACGACGGAACCGAAATATTTTTTAAAACTTTTTACTGAACTTCGCGAAACTCAAAATTTGTCAAACATGTTTATCCAAGAAACATTAAGCCAGACATACACCAGCTTACTAATAATTGTGTCTCATTAAAATTTTACGCGACCCAAATCCGGCCTATGGGTCAAATGTCTTGTGAGCCTATAACTGAGACAAGATAAGACTTACAAAAATAATTATTGAAAACCCCAGCTTGACAACAACCTTCACCTGTATTTTGCAACAAACTTCAATTAACCTTCATCCAACGCTGACCAAGAATCTCAATCATTTCCATGCCCTTGCAAGATTTCCATATCCACGGTGCAAAGTACAAAAAAAAAATCAATCACTATTGAGGAATCAATCACGGCGCATGACAAATGTTATTTGCCTATAACATCACTCGCCTCGCGATCGACCCGCGACCGTGAATCAACCGTCGCCGCGGTGTGGCGTGCATTGCAATTAGAATTTCTGACAGGCGCGCCTGATTTACGGCTCCACCATCAATAAAACGCATTACACTTTTATACGATAAGCAATAGATCAGTCGCGAAAGCGTGAGGCTTTTTGTTTCAGCCGCGACAGAAGAGAGAGGGTGGGGGGGAGGAGAATTTTTCATTAAAAAATCCGAATCACTATTGATCAATCAATCCCGGTTCGGGGCCGGTCCTGTCCTGGAAGGTCCTGCATCTCCGGGAAGAGGTGAGCAGCGTTCTTAGGGGTTTTCTCTTGGCCGGTTCGAAAAAAAAAACGCAGGCAGATTGGTTACGTTTCGTAAAGCGTAAAGAAACACGAATCGCGCTCGAGAGGGCCGTACCGCCATAGCGTTGATTTATGACAACCTTATCAAAGGGCTACGATCGTGCTGCGAGCTGCGGAGAGGGTTTTCGATTTTCGGATAGATCGATTTCCTGGACGCGTCAAAACGAGCTATGCAAAGTGATCGGGAGGGGAGGGGAGGGGGGGGGTTTCGAAGGGAAGGTGAGCCGGTGTGCCGATCCAACCGACCGATCTCGATCGAGGGCTACTATCTCCCTTCCCCAGGTCACCCCCTATCAGTGCTTTGCCGTGGTGCTGCGGTAAGCTAGAAGTGAGCCCGGTGACTTGCTGTGCGCTTTAAATATGTGCTAAGTACATAATGACTCTTTATGATATTGATGATCATAATGATTATTGTTATTATAAAATAATAAAAATAATGACGTTGACGATCTGGCGCATTTGGTGGCTGGTGTTGCTGCAGCTACCGCTACTGATGATTGTTTTGGGGCGCACAAGCCAAGAAGCTGGCTCACGACAAAATTCGCCTGTGACCAGACGACCGGGGCGTCGAATGAAACAGGTTGCTACGGCCCTATTTGATAACTTCCTTGCGGCCTGAAAGCCCAGCCACCACCGGGTGGTACCCAGATGGGCTAGTGGAATAAGCCGGTGCCGGTGGACCTATTATTTCCAGCGAGATAGCGAGGTTAGCTTCGATAGGTCGACCGGATTTTTCAACTTCCGAATATTGGTTCCCAGCGGTGGGAGAGGATGGTGCCTGGGAGGTGGAGGACAGAGAAACTGGACGGGTGAGGTTACAAATTAGGCGCGATTATTAAGTGAAAATAAGATCAAATTACCGTACTTTTCAATAAAACACTGTAATTTGGAGGTGATTTGATAATGGGTTAATGATCTCCTGCCCGGTTCGTTCCGTCCCGGTGCTGGGTGGTTGGCGTTGAGGTGTTTATTTGTTTGTTTGTTTACTGTTTTACTAGGCGTATGCTTAAGTTGTAATCGTGCTGCTGGTGGGTCGATGCGGATGATGCGCTAACTAGGAGGAACGCTGTAGGAAAATGTAATGCTCATGTACATAACAATCAAAGCACTCATGGTTTGAGTGTATGGTAACGCCTTTAGGTATATTTTTGTAAGGATTAAGGGGGGGGGGGTTAACAATTAAAATGCATTTTAAAATTATTAAATATGTTTGTGGGTCTAAACGAATATTATTAAGTTTTTTTATTCATACAGAATTTTTAAACGTAGTTTTGTTGAAGTTTATTTGAAGTGTTTTGTTGAAGTGACTAAGAAGTAGTTTTGTTGAAGTGACTAAGAAGTATTTTGTAATTATTAAAATACATTTTAAAACATAAAAAATAACAATGCGACCTGACATTTCCCAAAAAAAAACCATAACAAATCAAATACAAAAAAATAAATAAAACGAAAATATTATTTGGAACGAAAAGTGAGTCTCTAGTGACGATGGTCTTATTAAGCGTATCTAGTAGATTAGCTGTACTTTTGCAAGTACACTCTGAAAAAATTATTTTTTTAGTAAAATCTTTTACAAATTTTATAGGCGTTGTATATAGCATTTGAAATTATTGACTGTTTACCTAATTTTCTAAATGAAAATGCTCCTAATTTATCAACTAAGGTAATTGAAGAAATAGACTTACTTTAAATTATTTAAATTATTAAATTATTTACCATATGTTTGTTATGTCCATTTATTTGTACGTCTGAACAATCACATATTATTTTGTTGTCTAATTCTCAATGTTAATAATCAGTTTTTAGTTTTGAAATTACTCCTTTATGATGTGTTTTGAAACTAACATAAGATTGATTGAATTAAAAAACTATGTAATTACAACAAAACATTAGGAGCTTTTATAAAATCTCAAGTTTGTCAAGTCTTTTGAATACATTTATTTCCATTTTGGTTTTTAAATTTTTTTATTTCTACCACCTTTTTTTCATTTTTTAGGCTTGTGAAATTTTTTTTTTTTTTCAAATTACATTATGTGTTATGGAAGATATGAAAGTTTCATGATATACATAGTTGTTCTTTTACATTATCGTTCAATGAAAATTATGCAGGAAGAAAATGGAAGTATAATTGCTTATTTTTTCCTGGGGTTTTGTCCAAGTAGTTTATAGCTTGGGTATATTATTAAGTAGCCTTATGAGTATTTCTTTATTCTAGTAACGTATACTTGCTGCCTTTGCGTACTTTTATTGTGACAATTCAAACAGAACAATGCTCGCATACCTTTTAAGTAGTTTTATTATGACATTTTAATGCATATCTGAAGCACACTGTGACAGCATATACTGTTACATAAAAACATTCAAAATGTCTTTTATACATTTACATTGAAAATGTACACTCAATTTGAAGCGGAGCATTAGTTTGTATATAAGTCTCTGTTTTATTTCAGTAGTGACGGCCAGGCAGTATTTCTTGTATATTAGTCTCTTTAGTAGACGTTTTGTTTAGAGCAGTTGTTGATGGCATTTTTACCACATTTATTCGATGTTTTTTGAAACGATGTAACAATGAAAACAAGCAACCCAATCGTTGCCCTGTACTTGAAACGAGCAACATCAAACCAAACTCCTCTCCATATGTGTTTCATTTTCATTTAAACACACACACCTCCAGGCACCATTGCATACACACGAAATGCGTTCGAATCGTAAACCCTTCACCGTCATCCGGGAGCTTTCCAGCCAGTTGCAGTTGCTCCACCAAGTGCAGCCGACGGTCCCAGGGGAATCGTGCACTGCCTCGCCATCTATTTTAGATGGGTGAGTGTACAAAATTTATGAATATGCAAATTTTATGACACGAATGAAAAATAACTCTGTTTCCACCCATTCCGCCGCAGTACGTTTGCTGCCCTTCCATCGTCTATCAGCACGACGGCCACACCGGGAACGGGTCGATCTGATGCATAAATCAATAACACATTTTATCCACTCCCAGCACAGGGACGTTTCTCATCTTTTACCTTGCCGGGCATACCGGCACCACATATCAACCGCCAACCTTCCTTCCCTCCCCCTCATGCTGGTCGCTGAAAGCCTTTCCCAAATGCATAGCATTTGTGGCAAAAAGTTTCCGCGGCGCTGCGGCAGGGACCATCGGACACCAACAAAAAAAAAAGGGAAAAATATTAAACGCATCCAACATGGTGGGAAATGTAAAGAATGTACACCATAGCAAACAGAAACAGCCTAAGCGGAGGCTTTTTGAGATTTAGACTCTGTTCTGCAATTCTCTCCCTGCCCGCGTTTCAATAAATCACGCAGTGCACGGAAATATTACCCACACCGGAAACCGGACCCAAGGAAACGGGGTGAACATAAAGGGAAGGAAAGCTTCCACCATACCACCCAACCACCCTACAAAGGTGATAGATTTATGTGTCCTCCACGTTGCTCGCCTGCCACTTGGTACATCAAAATGGCCACTTTAAGGGTGTAGGGTCAGTCTCGGGCCAGGCTTGAGTCCATCTTTTCGTTTCCGAGTGAGATAGAGCGGTGTGTAAAGTGAAGTACTGAAAAATTTATCAATTGCAGCAAGATTTCTTCATTCGAAGGGCTTCGTGTCTTCCGGTGCGTTTAATTTGCAGCACCAGTAAATGAAGCCATTCGCTAAGGTGCGTCGTAAGTGTGGCAGCCATTCGCTTGGCAGCTGAGAATGCATTATGCAGCAAAGTTTGATTTGTATAATTTACACCAGCGTTTGCCATTCATAACGATTCTCACAGTAATTATTGCTTTCGCTGGCAGGAAGCGCGCTGCACCACTTCGAGAGCAATTCTGCTAGAGGAAAATTTATTGATTTTTGAAGGTAAGGAACTGTCTGAGGAGAAAGAAAGTTAGCAATGAGTATGTGGGGTCAATTAGCAGATCGGATTTAGCCGAATGTGACATTTATGAACACAGATTATGAGAAGTTAGGTGTTAAGGGGGTTTTTATAAATCGCAATCATTGTAATTAAAGAAGTTGGTTAAATGAAATACACGTAAACAGGTTAATTTTTACGAAAACAACGTTGATAACATACAAATTTTGATACAAATTTTTGAATATTGATCATAATATTAAGGAATTTTTAATTTGAATTTTAATTGAAATTCTTCACTCAATATCAAACTTTAAAAGCTGAGTTTAAATAGTAAAATTGAAACCAAAAACTATTAGAAATGTTTTTGCTGTTTGTAGAAAAGTTGCAAATATAATTGAAAGATTTACTATTCTTAGATTGAATTAGTAGATTCATTAATGTTTTATAAAATTTAAGAAAAGTAAGCTCTTACTGCATTAGAAATTGTCTTGTGCATTTTAAGACGCTTTGTAGTCTACCATATTTATCGCGCTGCTAGGTTTCACTTATTTGTAGAAAATGCTGCAGTAACTCGAAATTTTTGATTGTCCGCATAAGTTGCTTGCATCTTTCAATTTGATTCATAATACATAAATTTAAACTATGCGTTTGATTTCAAAGATCTTCTGGTCAGTTGTTTGATGTTAAGGATTTGAAGACACCGTTTTTAACAACAGCAACAAACAACAACACAAATCTGCAGTAACAGTAACAACACAAATCTGTTGAATTTTGAAAAAAAAGTTCCCAAGCTATTCTTAAATTTTTTTGAACCCTTCAAATGAATGTATAATGAACATAGATTGAAATAAGTTATTTTTTTAATTTTATTTGCCATCTTCTTCTTGGATTAAGATAGGTTAGGATAGATAGGATAGGGTTAAGATAGGTTTAGATAGGGTTTCCAGGAGTTATAATCTAAGGCTGTATGCATTGTTTTAAAGTAGATGTGTCAACTTCATTTCATTGGCGGGCCGCAATTATTCAAAACTTCACTTTCAGTATTTTGCTTCTTGATGCTTTGATATTGTTGCGATCTGCAATCTGTTCATCCTAGAAGAAGTTTTACTGTTCTACTGACGAAATGATGGTTCTTCTCTAAAAACCTTAATGCTCTCAGATTGATTTAAAAAAAATATTCTATATTTCGGTAATCTATGCTTTCAAAACAATATCTTCAAATATACTCGGGCCGCCAGTTTAACATACCTGTGTTAATGAAACTTTACCTAGTCATGTAGCACATTGATTATAGACGTCGCTACATATTTGCAGCAATTTACCACCGTTCTTCAAGTTTTTTCAATCCTATCTGAGAACATTTTGGTATGTAATGTAACGTGCTATCCATTGGGTAAGTATTAATACCGCGTAACTTGCCATTTTTCTTTAAACACATAAAACCGTTTGATACGATGGTCAGAATGTGGACACTAAACGATAGACTCTTAGTCATAGATAAAAATGCTAAATAAAGTTTCCATTTATCCCTTAGCTCGGTTCTCATCTAACCTACATGATCTAAAGTATATATTACAGACTTTTCACAAAAGTTGATTTGAAATCTAGTATTAGACCAAGATTGCGAATTATTTATGTACAATTTTAAGAACAGCCAAAGCTGACACTTGAATATAATAAAGGAAGCTTAAAAGACGTTGGAATGTAAAGCTCTGTTTTCTCAAGAGTTTTAATAATTACGTGCTTTCGAAGCGTCAAGTATTAATTAAAATCCATTTTTGTTAGACTCATTTACGAAACCTCGTTTTGGAATGGGACTTTATATTTTCTCACATCCAGGTCCGTATAACATGAATGTTCTAGTACTTTATTTAGTTCCCTAACAAGAGTCTCTTCTATGCCGCTAATAGTTTGTTACTGATCACTACTTCAACTATCCTTGAAGAACACACTTTAAAAGCCACCAACTGTTTCTTAAGCAAACGCCATCACGTCCATCGTCCACTGTAGATGTTACGTTTATTTACATTTTTTCAGCCCGTCAGCCTTCCTTTGCACATCATGGCTTCAAGTCACAAACCGCGTCGAACAATTATTTTCCCATTTATGACACCGGTTGAAAAATCGTCCACCCCTATGTTTGACATCCAGCCGTCAAAATGTGTTGCAGCGAGCCCCATCTTGCAATTGGCGTTTCGACCGATAGTTAAGGAAGGGGGAAGCACTGGCTAAGAAAACCTCAAACGGGCTGCGATGCAAAACTGTACAGGAGCAACAACGAAGCCACGAAACAACACAAAGCATCACAAAACGCATCTCGGAGCTGTGCGTTGCGTTCTAGTAAAGGAGCATTCGTTACGCAGCTTTAGACAACTCCACTGCAAATAGTGTGAGAAGGAGGGAGAGAAAACGAGCGACATTGCTTCCCTCGAAAGAGGAGCAAACGCAACTAGTAGTAGCTGCTGCGGACGGGCAGGCAAAAACACTCGTCAAAACGAAACAAAAACAAACGCTGGAAAAATATGAATAGCACACTGACAGAAGTGAAGTGGAAATTGCTGCCCAATTATCGATAACAATTATCATTCAAAACAACCGATACACACAAGTGTCTCTCGCCCCGTTGGCGGAATCGTCACGACACGGAGCGCGGCATGAAGGACAGAAGGTGCCACGGTGGCGGCGGCGATGACCCGGTCCTTGAGGACCGATGGGAGCTTCAGCGCACATCTCCCGACCACTGGACCGACCACCGTGCTGCAATCGATGCCAACCTCTCAGCAGTATGAACTGCCTACGCTGAGCCTCGTACCGCGGGGCGACTAATTACTTATAACGGATACTGGAAAGAGGGAAGGCATGAAGTAGCACGACCAGGGCAACCAAACCATTACATGAAGGCACTGGAGGAACGAGAGACGAATGTCCGCGGGATGTGACGTGTCGTCGTTTGTCATTTGAATATTGAGAACGGTAAACCGTGTACCTTGGCTTAGTGTCCAAAAGGTTTCCAAAAGGGGCTCCTCGGGACTTGTGGAGCGGCCGAGGAGTAATTGTCCCCGTAAGGTAGTCCACACTTTGGTAGTTCCATTTTTGCGTCTCCGTCTTCCGGGAACTTCAATTAGACGTCAGGAAGGTGGTTGGACCGAAGGCAGCAGGCGATGTGTGTCGAACTCCAACCATTGAAGCAGGCAGCATAGACGCCAGCCATCACTTACCACGCTCCATACTTGCGCTTGACTTGCGTGGAGTGATCGTCCCAAGCTCATCCAACATCCATTCAAGGATGAGTTCCTTTTCCGAAGGCAGCAGGCGATATGCCGTACTCCAACTCTTGGAGCGGGCAGTATAGACGCCAGCCATCACTTACCACGCTCCATACTTGCGCTTGCGTGGAGTGATCATCTCAAGCTCATCCAACATCCATTCACCGGAAA
Organism: Anopheles epiroticus; assembly: GCA_000349105.1. NCBI lineage: Eukaryota > Metazoa > Arthropoda > Insecta > Diptera > Culicidae > Anopheles > Anopheles epiroticus. The sequence continues at coordinate 10,462 of KB672166.1, read as the reverse complement.
AGGATGAGTCGTCGGGAGGGATTTGCGGACGTCAACAGGATTCTGGGAAGATCGCGACGCATTGCAAACGCTACCGCAAACGGTTTCGGTTCCGAAAAAAAACCCCACAAAGATCGGGCTACTTTCCTTTTCCGCGAAAACTGCTGCCCGTCGGTAGACACCGCACCGGTCCTCCCTAATTGCTGGATTCATTCATCATCGGGCAGAACGGCAGCACACCGAAGAGGATGGACTGCGCGTTTGGCCGGCGGCGATTCTACCCTCCGTCGGTGTCGGCATTTTCGGGCTCTGATTTCGGTCACCCTGTCGGACGGGAGTCAACTTCCTTTTTGTGCACACCACATTAACAAAAAATCCCCACCAACAATCACGCAAAACATCAAGACACAAAGTCCGAGGCCCGAGTGAAGGTTTTTGGATTTATCGAACTCGAAAATATAAAACACTTCTAATTGATGCTTTCGATGTCGAGCGGACGGTGTCGCAGCCGCTGCCGGGACTCCCGTGATACTGGCGCATGCCCTCCGGCGAGGACGCACGGAAAGGGCTCGCGATCGCGGGACATGCCACGCCTGTTCTGCGGGGCGGTTCGGCGTCTCCATTCCGGATCCACTCTATTTGATTAACACCGTCGTCCAAAAGGTTCGCTGGAAATCACGCTCTAATAGATGGCGTTGAGTTCCTGGGAATCGCTAGACTTTGCTCCAAAAACCCCGGACCATGTCCATGTTTGATTCATCCTCATAATGATGATGATGATGCTGTTGATATCCTGTGATTTCATAGTGCATAAAACTGCAGCTCAGTTCCATCTCGAACAGAATTTGACATTAGTTTTGAGCGTCATTACGAGCGTTTCTTGAGCTGCAACGTTCTGCTCCGGTCTGGCTGGCTTGAGTTCCTTGCTCTTCGAATTTTATTTCCGTTCATAAATTCAAACTCGTAAACTTCGAACCTGCCCTTTGCCGAATTAGCGTTGCTTCCTATGCCGAGGAGTTCTTCTCTTCTGGGGGCCCCTTGATTCGCCAAATTACACGATGCTCCTCTCCGAACCGATGCTCCATTCAACATTTATCAATCCAACCCGCCAATTATCTCGGACCACAAATCCTTTTCCCAGCCGTTGTCTCTCGCACGTCTTATCTCTTATAGCCCCGAGGACCTGCAACAACGATCGTGTTCTAATTGCATCCCCAGCACCAGCGACACCGGCATGTCCCGTTCGGATGGGTTGGCCGTCCAAAGAAATTATTCTTCGCTGCAGTGCGTTGTCCCTGGCAGCAATTGGCAAATGGAGCCCGGAACCCGGTCGACCGGTATGCAAAAAAGGGCCCCGCCGGTAGACGAAGACTCTTTCCCAGCGTAACACGGGAAGCACTGCGTCACCGATTATTATTTGCGTGCCAGCTTTGGAGCACGCTCGGTGTCCTCCTTTCCCCCGTCCCGTCCAGCCGCTCGCCCCGGTGAACTCTTTCTTCGGTTATTTTAATTTCACTTTTCGTCAATTAAATGTTAATGCGCAAATTATACGATACCGTCCCGCAGCGTGAGCACGATTGTTTGATGATGATTATTATTAATACTATTATCGAGATGGTTTCTCCCAATCACTCTCCAACCCGCCCGGTCAGTGCTTATCAGATCCGCATCCGTGCCGAGAATGGAAAGTGTGCGTTCTGGGTCGCTTTCACTTTGGGCAGGATCGGTTTGCCACCTTTTCTTCGCCGAACGTTTCTCTCTCGCCGCACCGTGAAATGGACGATGAAGAGGAGCAATAATTGTCCAAATATTACCGTACCCTTCGGGCGACAATTGCAACTGCCCGGTGATCGGTGCTGGCCCCGGCGTGCGTGATGTGCCCGCTGAAACCGATCGATAGCCGATAGTGGCTCATTGACAGGAGATTGTGGTTGGCGAAGTGGCCCGGTGTGCGATTGAGGCCACGTGCCACGTCCCTGCACTAAGCACTATTTGCATTCTATCATTACACACTTCGGGGTGAGAGAATAACAAGGAGGAAGAGGGGGAGGAGGGGGTGGTAGGTGCATCAGGCATGCAATAAACCGAGGGGGCTTATGCAAAATTGTGCGAAAACGATCCATAATAGATGGATTCCCCGTTGACGGGATGTGTCGTACTTGGGTGGGTGAGGAAATGAGGGCAGCTTGATCAATGTAATGGACATCTAGCTGGATGGCTTTCATCGGTTGCAACGGGCGTTTAATTAATCCTTGTCGATAACAGATTGAGACGTCCGTGTTAAAGAAGCGCGCGGGCTAGGAGCCAAACTTTCGAGGAAATATGTCCATTTAATTCCATTTTAGGCATGTAATACATTCTGTGTACGACTTTCAGGAGTCATGTGTCATAGTTGAGCCCTTTCATACTCCCCATTCGGTAAAAAAGAAGTCACACATAAAACATGTTCGTTTCGGGTTGTGTGGTTTTTCTTTGTTTCCTTTTTCTAACAGAGCGAAAAAAACGAGGCCAGCCTTGTTGTCTCTTGCACGGTGGCCCTTGGAGTAACCTTTTGCGGTTTGGATAATTTGCTGTTACAAGCATATGGTTGGCAGAGTTATTGTAGGGTGGATGTTGTTTGAACGGCCAGCTGAATGTGCTGCAGAATAACTAACGAATGGAAATGGTAGTGCAAAAAGTGGTTAGAAGCAATGAGCTAGCTATTTTTGTATTTATTTTTCAAATTTATGGAAGCCATCTTTTCAAGAACTTATAACTTTAGGTATGAAATTGTATTATTAATATCATTATCATGGTAGTTTTAAGGTGCAAGAAATAAAAATATAATAATCCAAGAACGTCTACGTGTTTCAACTTCAAGTAGACTTAAGCTTGCCCCTGAGGTACGCGGTTTTGGAAATATGACAGATCTAATTGTTCTGATTTCATACAACAAGTGGAAAACGAAAAAGAAAAGAAATTCATATTTTGGCAAAAGTTAAAAAAATACAAATAGAAAACTGCTCTGAAGTTCTGTACAAATAAGTTGTATATCCTTCATTTGTTTACGCAGAGTATCTAAGGACAGGTTTGTTGCATGGATTCCTTTTCAGATATTGAACAATCGGAAATAGACAAAGATCACACTATGGAAAGGTAAACTTACTATCTTATTTTTATATTAAACATACTGTAGATCATCTTCATTTATTCAGAAAATATATTTTTTAGCCAAGCTTGTGTCAGAAATATTCTCAAAGACCTTCTGTGACATATGATTCCCATTTTTTTAAGACCAACCGCTAAAAGATAACATTTTTTATACTTTGTATAACTTTACATATTAGTTAGTTAGTAGCAAAACTCTCAAGAAATCTAATAACAGCAACTTTTGTTATTTTGTTACCCAAACTTTGGTGTTAAGCTAAGCAACAGAAACATCATAAAATCAAATTTCTTTTTTATAACTAAAAAAATTGTAAAGTCTCACAATCATCAGACAATGACATAGTGCAATGGTAAGTGATAATAAATTATTATTCTGAAGAGCGAAAACGCTAAATGAAATCAAGAGTAAATAATTCAACTTCATTTTCTCTAAAACATACGATAAAATAATATAATAATTATCGTTTCACAGCATATTTTCTTTACAATGTCAAATCTAAAATATAAAATTCTAATTATGTAGCATTCTAACTTATGTTTTATTATTAACATATTTGTTGTCTTATTTAAGAATTGGCATATCCGTAATGCTTAAGAGATACTATCCTCTTCAATAATTAAAAATAGAAACCAGTAAATAAATGAGAAAAAGGTCTTTTATAACATTATGTTGTATGTTGTATCCTTGTTAAGTTATTAAAGTACTTTGTCTTTTTATCATTTCAATCTTTATTAAAATGTGTATACATATGATTGAAAGCAATTTTATGCCTCAACTAAACTTTTATCAACATTTATAGTATTCGAAGGTAATGCTAAGTTTCATTTCACTTGTAATCCTTCTTCGATATTTTAACTCTAAGTAACAATAGACATTATTTTTGGCAAAAAATTAAGTTTGTTGTACGATTAACGCTAGCAATAACAATATGTAAATGTTTTTCTTTCAAAAAGATCATTCACGATCTGCTGCTGTGCTGATCGTTACGTTTGCCCCTGGTTTGACTGCTCCAATGTCCAAGCCTGCAGCTACCAGACAGGCCGGGCCTATCGAATAGCACTTAACCTTAACACTCTACCGTCGCCATCTTGCAGCAAATGGACAGTGATCGTTACCGAAATGTGTCTCGTTCGCTGGCTTAGTCCTGGCTTCGCGTCTTGCCGTTTTCCAAAAGTGCGTACTTCATCGTGTCGTAGCGTGTTTTTTTCATGAAGCATTCTGTGATCGCATCAAGAACGCAGTCCGTAAATAAGAACCTTTCGCAGGGCTGGGAAGAAGTAGTAGTCCGAAAATGAGTGATCGATCCAATATTTTCAAACAGTTTTGCGCAAAAGTGTTGAAAGAAAAGCAATACAGTAAAGAAAACATGTAAATAAAAAAGCAAGCAGGCAACGCCGACGCGTAAGAAAAGTGGAAAATAATAAGCTTGCGAGCTGCGTACGATCATCTCGGAAGGGAGGGAAAGGGGGTGGGGGAAGGGGGGCGGCAGGGGATGGCTCTAACTGACCAACGCACCGTTGGCGAAAGGCGATCACGGACCTTCACGTGTCTGCCGCTGCCAGCATATGCGCATTAGTCCGTCCATTTTCCTGGCTGGTAGAAAAGCGCGCCCGAAGTTGGCACCGTACCTTTGAACTCACGGCCAAACCTTTCTCGCGCGCGAAGCGGGCAGAAAACCCCAAACCTGAACGGACTGACCGCGCCACAGTGGTCGCGATGCGATGCGAAAAGTGAAGTTCAGAAATGAAAATTATAAACAAAATTGGTATAAATTATACAAAATTACCCCCAGGGACGGGGTGGCTGCAGTCGGGACGAGCGAGCCGGACTGTTTTTCGTTTGCTGGACTGCATTTGCTGTCTCCTTCTTGGTTTGGGTATCTTCTACACGGCTCGCAGCTCACAGCAGGACCGATGCAACTTACAAACGATGTAAAGTTTCGCTACAAATGCCGACGGGCAGCAATCGATGGAACAGATCGAAGGAAGGATCTTCGTGTACCGACGGCAAAAGGGCAGATCAATCGTCTTTAGAATTTTATCTGACTTACTTGAATTTTTAGGTATAGAAGCTCGTTTCGTTTTCTAAATTAACAGTATTTAACCAGTCTAGCGATTGCATGTCCGTACGCAAAGTTCATAGTTTTAACACTTTATCAACCTTTTAGCTTCCTGTTTTCTCACTCTACATTCATTTTAACGCACCTGATACGCCCTGGTAGCTTCTGCCCTTTATTAGAATGCCATTTTCTCACAACCAGCAACAGCCCGAAACGCACATGAATGCGCGCGTGAAGCAACAAATTGCCTTCGGTGAGCTTTAACCTTACCGTAAGCCTAGCGGCGGAAAAGCAAAACGGAAAAGCTTATGAATATAAATATATGAACGTGCCTAGCGAGATGCTAACTATCAATGAATAGACTGGTTTTCGACATGCTTGTACTCGCTGTCATTACATTACGTTTTCGCAATTAATGAACCTATTTATCATTTCGATTCGTGTGCGAATGGTGCGTTCCTCCTCTCCTCCGGGGACCCCCATGAGCATTCGTTGATAACACTGTTTGTGCTATCATTATAGGCAAGTAGTGTGAGGAGTGCGTGTTTGGTTTTGTTTGAGAACGGTTGTGAAAATTAAAAATAGTCAATTGGTATGCAACAAAGGTTTGATGGTTTTTACAAATCTGTGCCATTTGTAATTCAATTCCTTACTCTGCAGAATCCAACAGACATAAAAACTTATCATACTTGTTTAGCAACACTACAACTGCTAATTAATTTATCAAATTGGTAACACAAGTAACTTTTTCAACTTCAAGTTTATTGTATTGTATCATTTTTTAAAAGAGTTTACTGCAAACAAAGCATGCGAATAAATAGCCAATAATGTTGTGTCTGTTTTTGGTCAGGTAGTTTGATGGTATTATGGTAAACGCTTTGACTAGCAGGACCTGACCGTACATCGATTCCCATCTTGGGACCGTTCATTATCAGATGATATGACAAGCCTGTTGAGTTGTAAAAGCCACAGAAAGCCACATCTCTTTATTATCGAATAAAGCTTCAAGAGGACTTGATCGACTATCAGTTGTGTTGACGAAAAAACATCAAACAAGGCAAAAGAGATTACTGAGAAATATTATTGCAAATAAATAAAGACAAATTAAATATAATATAAAAGCGTTCTTTTTCTTGATGATCCTTACTTCAAAATTGATTAATTTTGTTTCTTGTTATTTATATCAATTATTTATTAAGCTCGCATAGATTATTTCTTAGTTTATAAAGATTGGATTTATCAGGCTTTATATTTTTTTTTTGTTTGGTAGTAACGGTCGGACCATTGTTGATCAGACTCCAGTTTCTTTATTCCAATTTTACACACTCTAGAAAATATTCTTTATATACACACGCAGAAATTTCTCACCCGCATGTGTAAACCATAGTTTTCGAATAAGATAAGACAGATAAGGTCAGGAAAAATTATATTTTTTTTGTGGTGGAAATTACCTGTATTACTTCAAACTACTTTAATTTAGGCAAAAGCCCATAAAAAGTTCGCCATCTTAAGGCTGTTTGACTATATTGAATAATAATAATTTATATATTTTTTACGTGAGTTCTCTCAACCCTGATATCTGGAATTATCCATTAAACCATGATGCAAGTAAGTCCAACTGATCAATCCAACTTAATCTGAAGAAAAGTCATACCCGTTGGGCTGTATACTTCCATGTACTTCTTTGAATCACTGTATGTATTTATAATGATTAAAAGAACAAGGAAACATCAAGAGCAGGGACAAATTATGTGATGTAGATGTGACTGTTGTGGAGTTCGTAAGAAGTTTTACTTGTAATTGTAACCTGGGTCGTATAGAGTCATTCAAAGAGAAAGCCTAAGCTCGCTAGATCTTGGGAGGAATTGGATATTGCAGAACTGATGCTAAACTACTTTAAATTATTCAGTCATCCTTCTAGAGCTCCTTTTTGTACAAGGAACATGAGGCTTTATAACTAGCTATGGTTTAATTGATGTAATTTGTTAAAAACCCTTTTATTAACAGGTCAGAATGCTTCAATAGCATATTAAGATAACCCTTTAAATGTGTAATTAAATCACCCGACGGGTGTCACAAACCTGCTGGTAAAACTTTTAGACGGATATAGCCCATTCCGCATTCAATTGTTCATTGTTCACATCTTCTAGCTCGAACTGTTCGCAACCTATCCAAAGCATCTTTGGCGTGCTAATCTCTCAGCCTTCCAAAAAGCACAAACTTACAAACTTCTCCACCGCAAAAAAAAAGATTATAAAACAACAACAAACCCCTTCGAACGCACATTCACGCATAATTGCCGATCGTTTATTGTAATCATTTCCTTCCCGGGCGCCGTCGCCACAGTATGCTCTCCACGTTGCGAGAGTTTTGCTCAGCCGAAAATAAAATAAGCTGGTTATGTTTTGAACTTTGTTGCCTTTGCTTTTCCTGTTCCGCTGCTTCGCCAGTTCCCACGGTTTTTGGGCGCATCCTCTGATAACGGGGCCGGAAAATGATGTGTACCGGTACGGCACACAAGCTCGCCGCGCCACGGATTTCATCGATTTTCCCGTTCAAACAAGGAGACCAGGAGCCGGGGTAGTACAGGGGCACCCAACCAGGATGGGGCAGGCTGATCCACATCCGGACAGCGTCAACAGCTAATTCCTCGCTTCCTTTTGGGAAAACAATCAGCTCGGCCAAGATCGTACCGAAACCACGAAATTCGGCATCGACGTCAGCGACCGCTGGTCCAAAACCGTGCTCTCTCGTGCAGCCAAAAAATTGGTGTGTTTAGTGCGATAAACCATCCAATTATGTGCACTGCGCAATCTGAATGATTAAATGATCAGGGTTCGGCCCGTACGCTACCCCAATAGACGCAACGCTGCGGGATGAATGGGAAAGCGTCTTCAATCCGTTTGCCCGTTCCTTTGCCGTGTGTGCTTTCTTCACCACCACCGTCATTAACATCTTGGGCAACGATCGAACGATCGATCGATGATCGGTGCGCAGAAGCGTTGGAGGGCGCTTCTGGAAAGTGAAAACGGAACTAGCCGATTATTACCAGGCGTTCCGCAGTCTTCCCCTGCTCGCCACTCGGCACAAATCAAGAACATCCAATGTGAGCAAACTCTTTCACAGCATCTTGAAATCGTTTTTATGGCACGACTCCACCAAAAGCATGTCGAGCGAGGGAATTGATTAAGCTTACAGCGTTCTAAAATGAGCTACAAACCGATCAACACATGTGCGACTTCTTGTTCAATACAAGATTTTTGTTAATAACTTTAATAATAGTTACCAGCCGGTCCTGACTCTCTAGCTCCAGATGCTTGCAACTGCTCCAGTTGTTCCCACTGCTCCACTCTTCCCAACGCCAAACCATGTCAAGCGAGAGTGGCAAAAGATGGCTCGGGATGCTGCGCGGGTAAGCATTGAGCTGGACTGATGAAATCAAAACATATGTTTACGTATAATGGGCATCATTATATGCTAATTCTCCTTCAATGCGATTAGAATGGACCTTCCAATACGTAAGGGCGGCGAATAAGGCGTACCGCTAGCCATATTGTTAGTCATTTCCATTTTTAAGCGGAACCTAATTTTGTTTATGGAAACGAGCAAAACTATGACGGAATGACGATCGTACACGTTTGTTTGCTTGTGCTGTTTTATAGTGATCTAAATTAAATGAACAATCCGTTAGCATTAGCGTTAGTGATCGATTAAATTAAAGGATGGAAATGAATTAGTTCAATGGCAGAGTTGGGGAAGATGTTAAAGGAATAGCCCTATTATAGGGCATAATTTGATGCAATATTTCGGAAATATCACTTTTAGGATAATAACACACTGTGAGCTCTGCTAAAGCTAGCCTTTAATTATGCACTTAACTGATTCAGGGATTTTTTAAAGAAAGTTTTACAAAGTTCAATGGGAATCAATCACAAAATTGCGAATATTGCCTTCCGTTAACTTAGCTTCAACTAAACAGTAGTGTAAAAATGATAATCCTTACAAAATGTACAAAGTTCTTTGGTGTTGTTTTAATCTTAATCATTGACATTTTCAACGCAACGTCTGTTATATGAAAACGCCTTTAGAATCTCTCTTCGATTATCTATGAAATTTGATCACGGGTGTTCGGGAGCTGGCGGTTCTATGGTATAATGGTAGATGCGCCGACTTCTGCAGGGTCTGGACGTAGATCGATTCTCATATTTGGACCACTCATCATCATCTGGTGTAACTAAATTGTCGCTTACTATGTACTCAAAGTTACAGAAAACTTCACCTCTTCATTCTCTAACAGGAGCAGGTCTTGATCGAGCTCCAGTTGTATTAGTCAGAAAACAAAAAGAACATCCTTTCATGACTTTACGAAATCTTGATCCTGCATGTTCAACATCCATCCACTAGATTACAAATGAAATGCAGAAAAAATATTAATAACGTTTTATAAGAACATTTCATTCTTTTTGATACGAACTTCTATATAACTAATACCAATTTAGTTCTTTTACAAAAACGATGAAAGTTTCCCTTTGTTAATCACCAAAGGTATAGTATTTCGAAATATTCCAAAGGAAAAAAGGAATAGTTTCTCTATAAAACGGTGCATTCAGCAACAGGATGGAGCTAAGCTCACTAATCCCTCTGTAATGAATTTAATAAATTTGTAGAAAATAAACATCTCGAAAATATTATTGTAAATGTTTTGATGTTATATGGCCTCTCCTGTATCGCAAAAGGAATAGCAATAGAGAAGAATTTTATTTATAGTGAGTGCTATATAAAGCAACATCTATCTTTTACAATAGCACAATAAACTTTTGTGTGATCTAGATTAATGTTCGAAGATATCTGAAGTTTACATTACTGTATCATTGGTTTCTATTTTAAGGAGCAGTTTTTCAGCAATGCCCATACAATGTGAAGAATTTTCATTTAACTTCCGTGGTAAACTTAACATTGTTCCACGACGTAAAATTTTAAATTTAAATATTTTGGATTTTGCTAGATAAATTAAAATGCATTTATTCATTCTTCGACTATCAAAAGTGTTTGCTGTTAATAATAATAACAATGCTTATTCTTTATTCAATAGCAAATTATTTTTAATTTTACGTAAGTAATAGAGTAGAGTATTTTTACGTAAGAAAAAATAACACAGCTTTTTTCGAGAAAGATAGAGAAAGAATCAAGGTAAGCTTTAATTACGCCTAAGACGTTAAGACTCTTCTTCTCTTCTTTTATCGGGCGCTACAACCGCTTCGCGGTCTTGGCCTGCT
>KB672165.1:0-21227 GCA_000349105.1 Anopheles epiroticus | reverse complement strand
TGACTATTCCTACAATTCAGTTCATATTTTTCTGATAGAAGTTCAGCATATGATAATATTTTCATTATATTTGTTCTTTCGTGAATGTCACTAGTGCTATGCCATATGGGTAGGTTTAGAATTCGTTTCAGGAATTTGTTTTGGAAAACTTGAAGTTTTTTCATATGTGTGCTAGCGCTCATAGCCCAAACGGGAAATGCATACAGTAATATTGGTCGAATTATTAATTTGTAAAGCAAAAGTTTATTTTTGAGGTTTAATTTTGATTTTTGAACAAATTTTGTTACATATCAAATCACAACGGGAGTAAAAAAAGTTTGACAAATTTTGCAAATCGTGAGTTTTTGTCGCTTTTTCGAATTTTGTAACAACAAAAGATTTGACAAAATTTTACCAAAATCGTACCACTTAAGCCATGAATGGATTAAATGAGAAAATAAAATGTAAAGATTTTTTTTTACAATTTTCAAAGAGATTTTCATTTGTTGGTACAGAGACAATATTAAGTATCAAACGAATCAACTAACAAATTAACTGTGTCTGGATGCTGAGAACAGTTTTCTAGAATTATAACATTTAATAAAACATTTGATAAAGACTCTTATTTTTAGATTATTAGCCTAATTGTTACGTACATCAATTTAAAATGTGAACTTTGTTTACTTTAAAAAAAACATGTTTGATATTTTTTATGTTCAACGGTTTCTGCCCACTTCATTCAAACCTAAATTATGAAATTTGTCCCAGATGTTAGCCTTACAGAATTTTGTTTTACTACTTGAACACCACCCATTTTGAGATGAGAACAATTGTTTATCCAGTAGCAACGATCGAACCATTTTGTCATACGAACAAACAATTTGATAAAAGTTTGATGAAAAATGTGATACGTAAAACCTACACATTATCCTTCGTATTTACTATGCTTTGTTGTGGCCTGTTTGATTTTTTCAGTATTTTCGGTGATTTGGTAGGGTGGATTGAACTTTCAATCAATCATTCTTGTTCAACTCAACTTAAAAAAAAGGCGAAACAAAGAAAGGAAAAAGCTTTGTGTACACCTGGCTCAGGGACACAACATAAAAAGTCAATGTTCAATCAGCTGGTATGACGGAATTCCTCTTTCACTATAGTAACAATACTTCGCGATGTTGCAACTGCATTCGAATGTTGTGTACAACCCACAGTTTCCTTTCTCTTGCTCATAGCATCACAGCCCCGTTATCAGTTCGTTCGTTCGTTCGTTCATTTTATCCTACCGTGGGATTTCCGCTTCCCTGGTAAGGCGCTGATCTATTGATTAAATTTGCCTGAAGCGCTGAACGATGGCACTGATTAAATTTCATGATGCTGGATGAATAATTCCACCAGGTTCGCTCTCCCACATACACACATAAACCATTTCAGCTAGCTCGGAGCACAATGCATCATAATTACGCTAGCCTAATTTGATGCTCTCACTGTCACATTAGCGATGGGGCCGGGCTAATCAGTCCATTACGACGGTGGGTGGCCCAGATGATTTGTTGATGAAGCATTCTGTCACAGCAGACACAGCATTAGGGTGGTGTTAATGTGCAGCTCGTGTGAACTGAAGCGGCTACTATGCAAAACCGCTTAAGGATTGCGATAGAATTTAATGCAGGTTTGAAGCAGGTATTACTTTATCCTCCCGCAGAACTGCATTTATCTACAAATTAATCAGAACTGCAAAATTTTCTTAAGAATAAAATACAAAAAAAACACTACCAAAATCTTATTTTATTAAGTTAAAAAAAGCCCCTTTCATAGTCAATCATATTAGGCCTACTTTTACCTGCAAAGGAAAGTATTTATAATCCAATAAAATTTCACCATCCAATAAAACGGCCCTTTCCTCTGTGCAAACGGAACTACTAAATTGTCCCAATCCTTTGGGTAAACTTTCCAACTGTCACCGATTCAAAAACAATCAGTTTGGTGTTTGTCTACGCTTGGGCCACACCACTTCCGGTGCCTTTCCGTGTGTACTTGCGCCTGTGGTAAAGAAGCTCCAAAGGGGCACTTAAGTGTACGACCAAACGCTTTACCTGACAGCGTGATTCGGTTCGGTTTGGTATCTGGGTGCAGTTTTACGTTCTTGAATTTGAATATTCTACGCGTCGTGCTGAATAATGGCTAAGTTTACACAGAGGACTATTTTCGGGGCTGGTTTAGCATTGGATAAAGTGTTTTATTCCTTACATTTAAGATCACTTAAGAATAAGATGTAAATGAAAAATGTTCTATACAATGGACATTAATCCATTCCAGTTACTTATTCAAAAACAGAAGACTCGTTAATAGGGTTTTGAGCTAACTTTGCGTTTATTTTAATTTAACTTTCTTTTAAAAACAGTTTCCTCAATTGTCAAAGATCTGCCTTTCCACTGCTATTAATATTTCGGTTCTTTTAAGTTTATCAATATAATTATGTGCACATACTTTCGCAACGAAATTCTCGATCAATACGTTTAATACACATCTACTATTTTTAAGCATACATTGCTTCGGTATCTATAAGTTTAAGTATACACATTCTTTCACAATTAAAATCAGATTGAAAAAGTACCAACACTCGTGCTTGGTTGGTTTAGAAGCAAGTTACTTTATTGAAAAACTGCTTGTTTTTAGGTATTCTTGAACACTGATTCATTTCCATATTTACAACTCGTAATGCGAATTTTGGCTCATTACAAAGGATAATATTTGAACATAAAGCTCATTCAGATAAAAATATGTTAAAGTGGTGCTCGTTATGAAAGAATTCATTGAACTTCAATTTAAACTATCGATTTATTTATACCCTATGTATAAATTTAACCTGCAAGTTGGAAAATATCCTCAAGATTGTTTGACCACCAATCATAACATCGATTGAAAACCATTTCAGTTGCTATTAATGTAATTCCCTCAATAAATCGCAACACTGCCCCGTTCAAATGGCCAGTTATTAGCAGTTACATTTGATGAAATCTCATTCTGGTCGGTGTTTCTATACAAAGTTACTAGCTACACCGACTTTTCCCTTTCAATCTTCGATCCCGATCTGTGATTCGTGCCGGGAATGGACGTGCATCAGAACGGAACGAATGCAAAATCCTTGGCACCGAAAATCGAATTCGGTCAACTGTCGAGAATTGGTGCACGAAATGGAACCCTGCCCAGTCCACTCACCGTTCGCCGTGGGAGTTTGATTTGGTTTCGGCTCAACCCCGTTCATGGTCGACGAGCCAAATGATCAAAATCAGTGCAAATGGAACGGTTCGACGGTACGCTGTGAAAGGATGTGTGATACAAGTGACTTGAATACAGTGGTTGACGTATGTGTACCAGGGAACTGATTATTTATTTCTTAAGCAAGTTTTGAAGTAGAAAAGTTGTAGCTGGAATGTTAGTTCACTTAAATGAATATTGCAGTCAAGTTTTTTGTTAAATACGAAATTTACTTTCCAAGCAACACTCGCTCACATTTGTGAAAACTTTACAGGAAAAAAGTCTACTCTGCTGTTAAATTGTAGCGTCCATGTGCGAATATTGAAACGATGTTGTATTGCCCGCTATCGAGCCCACTCGATTCTCGTTGCTAGCCCCACAAATTCCAGCAGGACCGGTCTGCCGGAAGTTCATTTCATTCGGCAATGTATCCATTTTGTGCCCACTTCAGAGACTTTCCCAGAGAGTTTACACAGCGGCGTAGCAGTAGCCGCACCAGTGCTGTCCAGTGTTTGTTGGTCCAGCTGTCGATCGCTTTCCAACTTTTCCTTTCTACGATAGCTCCACCACCGCCACCAGAATTTTCCAACCTCGATACCGTGGGCATCGGTTCGGTTCGCTGCCCTTTTGCGAATTCAACACCTCCGGTGAAAAGTGACCAACGTTTTTCCAGTGGCCCAGGGCTGTATGGACCCCCGGTAACCTTCCCACTCCCCTGCTTCACCCTGGTACTGATGACTTTTGCACCTCGAATCAACCGATTCCGAGCCCGAGCTGCTCATGCATTATTCTACGATTGGAACAGGCGAGCTGGTGTACTTGTTTTCCTTCTCTCCACCCAAAGATCCTGGGCAAGGTGATGTAGCCTGTATTTTTCCTTACCCTGCTTTACCGTGCGCTTGCAGTGAGTGGACCGCCCGTGGTGGAAGGATTTCACGTCCGGTCGCACACCATTTGGTAGCGCCGAGGGAAAGACAGATCAGCCGGAACGGAACGGCGTAACTCAATCGAGAAACACTGATGCACACCCACAGCGGTATCATGTGTCCGCCAAACGACAGGTGAAGTGTTTAAACATTTACCATGCAGAGTGGTGGGAAAGAGGGGCACGGTAAGGGAAAACAAATGCAAATGGTAAGTTGCAAGGGAGAGAAAAAGAACTTGTTCACGGGTCCATGTACATGTCGAGTCACTGGTACTAGAAACATTATTCATAACTTCTTGGAGCATATCGGAAGATGGATTGTTGTTTTATGGATATTTTTTTTTTTTTTCAATTAAGAAAATTGTGATACCTGAAAATATATAATTGACTCTTCATTTATCGATACGATCGAAAATAAGGTTTTTCATTTTTCTCCATTCGATTTTGCAAAACTAATTTTCGTCGTACATTTGTTAATTATGATGCATAAAAGCTAGATGCAAATTTCAGCTCTTTTTATAGTATGATCTTTTGTATATCTAACGATACGGCCTGACCGTTACTACCGAATAAAAAAATCTTTTGTATATCTTGATAAGAACAAATTTAATAAATAAGAATGACCTTGGTGTTACAGAGAATGTACGACAGTAAGCAAAAGCTTATCTAAAGCATGAAATGCACTTGCACTTAAAAAATCCTTACAAGCGCGATCTATTAGTTTTTTTTTAATTTTAGATCGATACATAGTTTTTATTTTATTTTTTTTATTCGGTAGTAACGGCCAGGCCGTACTGCTAGTTTTTTTTTTATTTCGGTAGTGAATCGATACATAGTTAAATATGTATAAAACGTGTTTTATGGGTCTGCTAAATGAAATGGTATTTAGCAGGTTACCATCCTATTCTATAACAGACAATCTTCCTATGAACTCAACATGACCAAGGACATAATTTGTGAAAACCTTAGACTGTTTTCCTTAATTGAAAAATTTAAGATACAATATGGGCAATAATTTTGAATTAAAAACAATGTACTATAAAATAGAAAGATCGATAAGGAAGTGAGCGGCTAGATTTGGTTAGTTAGGACGTTAGAAGTTATAACGTTAAATTGAGAAAAACTGAATAAAACCATTTTTGTCATGAATTAATACAATTAATTTAATAAAGAAAAACAGTCTTTATTAGACGTGCAATGGTTATGACAAAATTTGTACGAAACTGATGATTAAAACAAAGAAAAAAAAAGTTGATCACCTTTCGGCCTCTTGGATGTGGGATATTTAAATCATTTTTCTTACTTTTGGTTTAATCAGAGAACAAAGTCGTTGAAGTCTATTGTACATCATATGTATAAGTTGCTCATACATTACAAAGCGCAGTATTTGAAATGTTTGGTATCGATCGATGTATACCGTTGTTGCACCAAATTTGAAAGGCTGAGTGTCTAAAATGGGGTTTTATAAACACTCTTACATGAGTACACTTTCATTTGAAAATAAAGAAATTTACACATCTCGGGCTTTTTATGTTCAATAGAGTGTGTAGTCTCTTTGGCGTTTGACAACCTAACGGTGATATTTATCTTAATTTAAGGCCTCATATTCGCAACGTGTCTCTTCAGTTTGACATTAACAGCTTTAAAAACGAACAAACACCAAATCCTGCTCGATAAGAAAGAAGCTGTGAGAAAGCTTAGCTTGTTGACCGAAAGCCTCTCGCTCCACCAGTATGATTATCTATGGAACGATAAAAAAGTTCATTTTACTCATGTAACACCGTATCTGGTTGACAGATCCTAAAACGATAAAGTTTCCGTTTTGTTCTCAAAGTGTGTCGTCGTCCTTCCATCCCCTTTTATTTAAACGGAGCTCATCATGCTCTTCAAAGCATCCTGCGGCATTTGTGCCATCGTTTCAGATGGGAAAAGTGGTGGAATTTGAAAACCTAGTTTTTGTAGTTTATTTCCTATCCTCCCAACATGCATGCCTGATAGATCACTCTTTTAATTGTGCGGAGAGCGTTTAATGAAAAGTTTCGCGCCAACAACTTTCAACAATTGCTCGGTCAGATTGAGCACGACGCCGCACGAAGCATACTTTGCCGAGCCTTGTGTGAAGGAAATGCTGTAAAAAATAAAACCAGGCCCAGCCCAACTCGTTACCAGTAGCGGGAAAGTTTTGGTACGCTTTCATTGAGCCAGAATCGTGTTCCAATCGAAATCGGAAAGCAATCAGCTTGTTCAAAGCAATACGGAAAAAAGAGAATAGAAGCAGGAACCGGGGAGAAAGCTGTGAGCTTCAAAACCAAAACCCATCTTCGGTCGATGAGTGTGTCTCGTTGGACAACCGTCCCGTTACGAGGGTGGGTAGGAAAAACTTTCCTTATTTTTGCTCCCAGCAAAAAGGATAAGCTTAACCCATCAACGCTGGCCGGGAAAAACACGAAAACGTGTGCAATGTGCAAGGAAGATCGCACAGAGCAGAGTAAAAAATATTATCGAGCAAATGTTCACAGTTCGATCAATTCAGTTGTGGTTGCAGTTTATTTTGTAGAAATTTTTCACCTCTTTTTCTTCAAGAGAAGTATTCCTGCTTTTTCACAGCAACTTTTGCACAGTAAACAAAAAACCAAACCAACGTAAACTAGCTCCAACCCGTGGAGGAACAGCGAGTGAAAGTTTAATCAAACGGAGCAGAATGCTGCAAATTAGAGTTTTCATGTTGTTGAGCTTACGACTGCGGTCCCGTTGTATGTTCTTCGCAGGTGTATGTGTCTTTTTCCTGCTGTGCTGGAGTCTGTGTTGTCGCCCGTGTTACATTAGCTCTTCACGACCCACAAACTGGCCATGCACATGTCCGTGTCGTAACAGCTCTTTTGTTGGACGGCAGCAAAAAACAAGGAGGGAGCGTAAAAATTTCACCAAAGTCAGCAGAAAACGAATGGAATGAATTAGCCATCGCTTTGACCACAGCAGCCACGCTCGTCCAGTCTTGACCGGCGTGAAGTTTGCTATCTGTTCAGCACGACTGTAAAAAAAATGCTACGACTACAACCAGGGCGACGAAGGATGCATTCAAACGAACCGTACCGGGACGAGTAATTACAGCGGGCACGGGCGAAAATGTTCTTGTGAGAGGTTTACTAGCGCCCTTTTTTATACTTTGATGGTTGTGCGTGCTGTGGATGCATAGCAGGTTTTGCTAACGGCACGGTTTCTTTACATGATCTGTCCGAGAATAGGTGGTGACGTTGTGTTTTAACCTGCAAGTGAGGTAATTACAAAAACAGGAAACGTCCAAAAGCGCCGAAAGCCTTTTGACGTTTAACTTCATTCGTTAACGTGACAGATAAACGAAAGTGGAGTGTTAGAAAGATATGTAACATGTTTTTTCTGGTATATCGCGATTGAAGACTTGTACTTTTCTCAGATTTATGAGTAAGATAAAAAGATGATTATTATTAGGCAAATACAAATATGATTTTTCCTATGGACAATAAATTTACAATTCAAAAACATGTTTGTTATGAGGACACGACCGTGAATGACTGTAAACGACTCTAAGCCATCCTACCACCACATCTTCAGTCTTCCAAGACCTCTCTGTCCAAGTGGACGGCTCAAAAATACTTTACTAGCGACTAGTGGTGGGTAAATGTGACACAAATCCGGAATCGCTTCCAAATGACTCCTCAAATTTAGGAAGCGGCTCCGGAACGTAGGTGCAATACATCGAGCTCGGAATCGCTCGGAGCCGTTGGTCGTGCGGAGCCATCGTAAAGAAGCGAAGTAGTGTGTGCGGTTAGGAGAACCCATCGCTAGTGGTGACAAGACTAGTTTCGAAATTGAACAGCTTCATTAAAGAAATTTCCTTGAACTTCATTTGATAACCTTTTTTAGTTTGGATCAACTAAGATATTGCAATCTATGTGAAAGCATTGTGCTTTGGTGCTCCAAAGTTAAGTTCAATTTTATTGGAAGACAAGCAAAATATTAGGCATCACATTACCATGTATTCCTACTCCAATCGAAACATGATCGATAAGTATATAAAGAATTAAAATATAAAACTAAAAAAACAAATAGTACTATGAAAACATACATCTACAACAAGCAACAAAACAAAAAATCTGGCCCAAGGTAAGGTCATGAACAATAACTTAAGGATAAATAGAGAACGAGAGAAATGATAGAGATTACTTTTTAAAAAGAACGAAAGAGTTAGATGACAAAAAGAAAGAAAGAAAGATAAGATTCCATATTCAAATGATCTTTTATGATCAATTGGGAGATGACCTGCAATATATATATACATATAGGATCATGTAATCGAATTGATTTAATTGCATTGAAGACCGATTCCTTGATTCCATGTTCCATGTAAAGGATTTGTTTTTAAAACTATGATTGGTATCATTTCGAGTTATTCAAGATTACTTTATGGCGGATAGATGATAGCAATCCTTGGTTCTGGTTCAAGGTTCATTGCACCAGAATGTACTTAATTCCAAAACGAAAATGATAAATATTCGATAATACTATTGAATATTTATGCTATTTTTATAAAAATCATGTTTAACACTGTTGTGACACTGTACGAGTTAATTTAACAAAAGCTATGACTTATAATAATAAATCATACCTATAGGCCATGTTTTGGATTTGTAGCTATTTCAACTTCTAAAACACACCTTGTTTTCAACTTCTATCTTTAAATCTGTATCTCAAAACACTAACCATAATCTAGAAAACATTTTCAAATCAGTATTTTTTTCTCAAAGAAATATTTTGCCTTGATTCATGTTGTTTTTCAAATGTTGTCGCATGATTTTGTGCACAGTAGTATCATTTATCTTTGCTATGCTTTCTTTCTATCATGACAAAACATAATGTTTAAGAAAAAAAACTTGATCACAAACAAGCAAAACAGCTCTATGACACGTTAGCCCATTTCCAATCTTACGCCAAGTAAACACTAGCAGCAGGCATTGTTCGTACGCCAAATTGAAGCCGCAAAAAAAGGAGTGCTCAGTGTTCTACAGCGACAATAACAAAGCCAGTTCACGGCGTGGTACAAATTAGCTTGCCAGTGACACAGGGCATAGAGAAAGAAGCAAAAGAACACACACTGGAACAATTCCTTCAAGCCAGCAATGCACTGATGATGCAGTTGTTTTGCAGTACCCGTTGCAGTGCTGTTGTTTTTTCGAGGGTTCACTATTTTAGATTTTTGGCTTCTGCTGCATCCTTTCCCATGTATTGCATGCTGCGTTTCAACGAAAATTGTGTTGACGGGTGTGCGCGTTCAAGACCAAATGCATTTGGCTCGTGCGTTTCATTCACCTTTCATTTACAATTCCAGCTTTTCACCGTCTGTTTCATTTGCGTTCCAATTACGCCAACTAGGACACTGGCTTAGTAGATGGGTGATGATGCTTGTTTTTCCCCGTGAAGCGGATTCCGTGAA
Source organism: Anopheles epiroticus (assembly GCA_000349105.1). Taxonomy (NCBI): domain Eukaryota; kingdom Metazoa; phylum Arthropoda; class Insecta; order Diptera; family Culicidae; genus Anopheles; species Anopheles epiroticus. The sequence continues at coordinate 11,598 of KB672165.1, read as the reverse complement.
GGTTTTTTTTACTTTTTAAGTAAGTGTACCTAGCTTGTCCTAGATTCTGTGCAATCAAATTTAAATAAAAGGACGCTGTACTCCTTTTAAACTACAGTCTAATTTTACATATTTTTCTATCGGCATGCAAATATCAGTTTAATTGAATCATCTAGAAACTTTAAAGGTGAATTCTTCGTTTGAGTTGTGTTCGTTTTTTTCACTCTTCGATTTTCATTCTAGATAGCGTATTAAACTATTTCATGCAATTCATTGATACTCATTCTAGTGATATTACCTCATTATCTGAACATTTGCAAACGATGTACACTTTAGAAACATTGTGTTTTGTTTGTGATTGTTTCTGAGGGTCATCATGCAACGATTGGGACATCTGTCATTAATATTTCTACCCCTTCCCTCAAACTTCTTGGCATCGCGGATGACATCACGTCATTGGACAAACATCTCTCACGTAGAGGAGTTTTACTACATTGGTACGATCGTTGCTTCAGACAACAGCACGAGTCTAATCTGAAGGCGAATTGTTCAGGAAAATCGGGCGTACTGTGGACTTCACAAATTTCTGATAATACTCCAACTACACACAAATCCATCGTAAATATCATATTGGTACAGCTGAAAGTATTCTAAAGGCTCAAGTCCTGGATTATGCTGCAAGATCCTCGTGAGCCTATGCGCTCAGATGTGTTGATGAATAACGAGTAAACAGCGTTGTTTGGTGAAACAGACATCCTGACTGTGGGCAAAAATGAAGAATTCGAGGGCTGAGACACGTGATGAGGATGCTGGACTCATACACCACCAGAAAGGCGTTCACTAGCGTCCCGTTCGGCACGTGCCGTAAAGCAACACAGCAAACTTGTTGACTGGAACAGATGAAGTCAGATCCGAGAGAGATTGGATTAGTGATATGCACAGAAAGTGAGAGTAAGTTAGTGATTTGAATCTTACGCATGATTTATTGGATTCTAGTAATCCACTTTTTAAGGATTCAAATAACTCACTCTCCTTGCCGACTCACTCACTCACAGTGACTCACTCTTTTAGGGCTCAAACCACCCACTCATCTTGTCTACTAACAAAACATTCTTTTAGGATTCAAATCAATTCCTCACCATGCCAGAGAACAAATCAATCAGATTTCTGAGCTACTACGATGTAATGCCTAAAAGAACAATTTCTGTATTAATTATTTTTTATTCTTCATTCAATCTCAAAAATAAAGAAGCACTTCATGAATTAAAAATTTAATTTGCATTTTACAAAAGAGTTACATGGATTTAAAACAATTGGTACACCCTAATATCCCACTTTAGTGCATTGACTATAGCTAATTGAGTATAAATGATGATGCACAGAGTAGCGACGACTAGCTAAAGGCTCTTTCTTTCCTGTTCATATTCATTTAACACTGAAAACAAATATTTTTAAATTGTCAATACTTTTTTCTATATAATTATGAGTATTTAATTTGTTTCGGGATTAGCAGAAAAAGTGATTTGAAATCATTCTCATGAACATGACCAGGAGATTTTTGGGTAATCGCTAAAACTCGGCCAGAATCGTATAGAATGCTGGCCACACTATCATATTCCTCTAGCACTCTCTAGCATATATAATTGAAGGCTAAACTACGTGTACAAAACGATCGTCAATAGTTGTTACTAAAGTTGCTAAACGACTGATAATTTGTCCTCCACGGTGATTGAGAGATTGTTTGATTGTGACACAGAGATTGATTTGAATCCTAAAAGATTGACTTGCTAGTCGGCAAAGTGAGTGAGTGTTTTGAATCCTTAAAGCGTGAACCGAAAGTCAGTTTTGCTTTTATGAATCTTTAAAGGGTGATTTAAAGATTCAAATCATTATAATAACTCACTCACTCTGAATCAAGTCGATGAAAAGAGTGATTATTCTCATCTCTAAATAGGATGTCGCCGGAGGCCCATGTACTGGGTTTCTTCGAGGTGATTTGCCAAACAGGTCATGTCTTATAAACTTTACAAATCAAGAACAGTCCGATGTCCAATCAAAGAAGATAACCAAAATTCAAAACTAATAGAAATACAAAACAATTTTTCCTCTTTTATAAACATTTTATCCTGCATTGATGGTAAGCTATCTCATAAGATTGTGGGGTCGTTACATTATTATTGTTTTTGTTCAACCGAACCCATCAACCCTCCATTATCTCCCACTGCGACACAGTTAACGTTTCCAGCACTATGTTATAAAAATAGTGTACTTACCCTTCCCATAAACTCCCAATAAAATCGATTACCAAACCACCGTAAAGCGAACGACTCTTTCACACGTTTATCTACCAGACAACGACAACTGATAGTTGCACTTTTATGAGTCCATCGCCCGGTTGTGGTAATAGGAAAAATATTTACACATTAGTGTTGCGTCCGTCCCAAGCCAAAAACAGGATGTTTTTATGCGTTGCGCCATAAAGAAAAGCGAAACCAACTCCATAAGCAAACGATCGAACGACGGTTTGAAATCGCTGTCGCTGCTCACCCTTCCCACCGGCGATGTGTTGGCGGGAAGATAGCTTTCTAGCCCATTTAAGCTTCCTTTCCTTTCTGGCCATTGCTACAGGCTGGGACTGTGTGAGTCAGCAGCAGTCAGATTTGCTTAATGCCGTCTGCACAACGGAAAGGATGCCATTTAGAATGGGGTCATAAAGTTGACCGCCATATCTTGCTGCAGCAGCAGCAGCAGCAGCAACAGCAGTAGGACGGTGCGCGCTGCTTTTCCGAGGCGGTCAGTCTTTTCCCCCAGTCTAAGCTCTCGGGCTACTTCCTTCCGGTACGTGATTATTGGTTTCTGCATCGGCCCGTCCTGGCTGGGAGGAAGAAGAGCAAAGCGCAAATGTACCGTAGCAAACGGTTTCCAAATCTGATTTCGGACAAGCAGGAAAAATGCTTCGTTCGTGCAGCGTAGAGCGCATCAAATAAAATAAGCATTTCGCTATCGCTCCTTCGATGTTCGGAATAGAGTGGTGAACGCTCAATAAGGTATTATTATTATGGTTTCTGAGGAGCGGTATTTGTAAAGCATAGAAGGAATAAATAGTGCTTGCTAAGATTGTTTTCTTTCCCTTCTGACTGGGCTTAAGAATTAATTTAGTTTTTGCTCAACAAAATACCTTTCCTGTTCTTCTCATTGCTCATCTTTATTCAATTGGTGACGGGCTCGCACCTTCTTCAAACAATCAAACAATCGACGCAACGAATAAAACGAAAACAAAAATCGATTGTCGCTAAGCAATCGCTCGATCACACCATCGAACGCGCGCACGCACGCGACAATGCCAATCGACATGATTTCAATGCAACGTGCAAACGAAAAATCACAAACCATTGCAGCTCGTGCCGTACATCGACGAGAACAGTGGAGCGCAAAAGAATTGCTCGCGTAAACAGAACAAAAAACCCGGCAGCTTAAGAAAACATTCGCTCACCGAGGGTGGCCCGCGGCGTTTGCAAGATTTGCACGGTGAGGGCGCATAAAATCTCGCACGCACTTCGCACGTCGCGTCTGTTCACCGGTGGCACTCATTGTATGCACTGGGCGGGCTGCATCGATAAGGCGACCGGCGGGAACGTGCCTGTGACTGATGGTGGTTAGCTTTGGTGCTTTACGGTAGAGAGCATGTTTGCACTCTTGCACTTTCCACTGTCGCCGCTTATGCACGGCCGAACATTGGGTGCAAACGAGTGGAAGAGCGAGCTTCTGTCGCGCTTTTTGGTGGGATTGTTCGGAAAGATTGCGTCGTGGTTCTTGGTTTGAATCACAAGCAATGGAATGGATTTCTAAAGGATGCATTGCTGAATATGCAAATAAGGATGAATAAAAAGATGTTGTAAAAGAAAAATTTAAAAGAAATTAAGATGTTTTAGAGAGGGGTTGAAAAATAAAACAAAAAATGTTTGGCAATTTAATTACTCTAATTTTATGACAAAAAGGTCTAATCTCTAAAATATTACTGCATTCAATAAGATGTATTATTGCACCTCTGAAACACATAAAGGATTGCTTAATTCACAAGAAATAATTGCAATGAAAACGACATGCAGCAGATTGCTGTAAACAATCCAAAACAAAATATGAAAAAATAACAAAATAACAAATGACAGTAGAAACAACAATGTTACATAACCCTGCTACCGATTATAATAACAAAGTAATCAAGTAAAACTCACTGAAAGCGTAACATGTAATCTTAAGTAAAAGACACAAAAATCGTAGCAATAACTTTCTTTTGAGGTAATTAAGCTAAGCCTCAAACATAAAAAGAATCTCAAAGAATTCAAAACATTCCGAAAGCTATAATACAACGAAGAAAGAAACAGAGGTTTCAGAGGCCTTACGCATCTTTTCATCATTAAGAAGCGTTTTATTTAGTGTTTCTCTATAAGGTTTAAAAGGTCTATAAAGGATAACAGGTTGATGCAGAGTTTACATGTAGTGAGCTATTTTCTCTCTTATTTCGACAGTTTCCTGAAAAAGTGTTCACAAACAAAGGAGTACCAGTGTTGGTATGAGTTAACGGCTTTTGTAAACATTTAACTCGATTATCTCAACATGACCCGAATTTGGGTGAAGCCTAAGGTTAACGCCTAGCCGTATTAACCTAAAACAAGAGATTCGGCTTTAAAAAACGTCTATTTCAATGACCAAAAAGTAACTCTAGCGATTTCACACACGGTGTCTTACGTGTTAGCTCACCCGAATGGGGCTTCTCAGTTAATCTAATTTACTTTAGTTGTTAAGAAAGATAATTATTTCTTGCTTTTAATTAAGAATTTAACAATATAAAAACTGTTAACTGCACCTTTAAATACAAATATTGTTCTGAACACTACAAAAACACTTGTGAAAATTCAACGCCAAAAATAAAATCCAACTCTTGTTCATGAAACTGTAATTTTTCTTTCTCACGGTCTTTTATCATTTTGGGCTATATGAATGGACCTGTTATCCTGTATAGAAACTGGTCAAACCATAGACAATTCCACTCTAACGAGTACGCAACGTTTATTTTAATACTACCCGAGTCGTTTTACCCGATCAGTATACTTCCTGCACAAAGCACAAAAAAGTCCAAATAAATAAGAATCTTTCTTAAATGTTTTAAATCTTACAGGAACTCTACAAAATGTAAGAAAAACCCTTTATCTCTTATCCTCTGAAGGGAGTGACTACTAGGCAACCTTGTAAGCAAATTATAATCTAGCTCTCTAGGGTAAGGTTTCCCTGACTGGATATGAATGAAAGAAACGTATTTTTGTTTTTATTTCATTTTGGTTTAAAAGACATAAACAGGACGTTAAAACCTACAGAAAAAGGGGCTGTTTTTTTGGTTTAACGAAGAAAATACTTTAAAATAGATTGATTGTCAGTTAAATATCAACTGTAAGAACTTTATCATGTTACTAATTTCTCTAACCTAAATGAGTCGTAGCATTATACTGGGTTTCGCTTTTTGCACAATCTGTGCAATTAATTTAGTGAAATTTGACTTTAAGAAGAAAAAATAAAAAGATGTGAGATTTGTTTTGAAATTTAGGAATGCTAACTTAAGGTTAACCTTCCATGAATGGTGCGAAATTAAATTCAATGCATCTCCTGTTTGGTCTTTTCTGAAAGAAATAAATATATAATTACTAATCAAACAACAGGGCAAAAAGAAAATGAGCACTGTTTCTTATTGGCAGCTTATTAAACTTGTTACGCTAGATATACTGAAACTTCACGACTTGTTAACACAATTAAAGCTGTTTATTTACGAAAGCACAAACATAATTTTAATATTTTATTCTAAACTTCGTCTAATTACCGTAATTAACGTATTACCGTGTAATATGTAATATATAATATCAAGTTGCTTTAACCACTTTCCAGTTTTGCTGGACAACTATAATAAGCTGAAATAGTTCAAGTTCCTCGAAGCGATGGGTAAAGGATGCTTAAGCGTATCAAGAGGAACTTTGACAATTTAACTTTTCAAATAACGACCCTTAGCGTGGTAAAAGTGAGTGTTTAAATGAGTGTTTGTTGTTTGTTTGTCAGGATTAAAACAATAAAAATACACACCTAAATCAATACCATTAATTATGAAAAGAACGAAACAAGTGGAAAAATTTGAGTAAAAAAAGAAAAAAACAAGACTTATTAACCTATCGAATTCCACCGTCATCTAATCAAATGCCTTCCCGGCCTATAAAAATCCCAAAACTACCGAATTGGCAATATCATTCGACAGTGTAGCGACCGGAACTGTACAAACAGAAGTTCTTTTAATTACAATCCTACCATGGCAACACGAACCACATAAAGTAAGTTAATTTCCTGCCTTCGAAGGCACAGGGCCACATTGCCACGGTAGGCTCGGTAATTAATGTTCGCGTAATTAAATTCCTATTTTTACTGCCATCTGCTGAATGGTTGCTCGACTACACTGCTCGATGTTGTTTTCTGCGTTCGATTTCTTCTGATCGAAAGATTGTCCTGCCCTATTGGGAACTAACTGCATTGTTCGACCTGTCAGAGGGGGCGGCTTGCTTTACTGGCCACTAGAAGAGTGATAATTTATTAATGAGTTAAACTTGTCGAGTAGCTGTGTGGAGTGAATACTTTACCATTCGACACTTTTGCGAAGGCGTAGAAAACTTTCAACCTAGAGGTTCGGTTTAGTCAACCGGATGGCCCACGGGAGTAACCGGGTGATCCGAGGCTGACTTTACTGTTTACTTTCCTCCAAAGGCTCGAGCGTCGACATCCGGCTGAGGGGATACACTTTTGTAGGACATCCGTTTAATTATTCCTGTCTCCTGGACGTTTCACTCGCTGTGTCCGTCATTCCCTTGAGCTCAAGCGAAACGATGCAGTGTGGCTTCGAAGGTCGGAAAAACACGGGACAGACGGGTTTGAGTGGTACCGATCCGGATCCGGAAAGTTTTGTTGCAAAAATTTACGATCCTGTTTACACTCTACGCCACGCGCTCGCCAGCAATTTCTACTCTCCCAAACTATCACAAGACGCTCGAGTGACCTTCAGAAGAACGCTGAAGTGTGCACCGGGGCTGGTTCCGAGACCTGGGCCCGTGCATTGGCGCCCAAGCGCACCCGAGCGAACTAATAATTTGTAGCTGATCCAATTAATTTGGTAGGCAAAGTTTTTCACTCACTTTTTTGTGTCGCTTGCTTTGGAGTGGAGTTTGGCGAAGTCAAGTGCGGACAGGCAAATTAGCGTGTTAGCAAATGACCTGCCTAACGAGTGGACAGTGTTTGGTGGAGATGCTTTAAAATTGTACTTGCAGTCGTTTGTCACTAATGACTTGTCCGAGCCAGGTTAAGGGCAGTAAGAAAGCAAAATGTCCACAAAATTCAAACTTTGTTTTAGGAGAACAAGCTTATTTTCTGCTTTAAATTAAATTTAAATTAATTTGTCTTCAATTAATTTCTAGGATTTATTTTTTAAAAATTGTTTTAATTCATTAGAACTCATTTGCCTAAACCATTGCGACTAAACGTACAAAAATTTTGTTGAATCAATTGTATCTTTTTATTATATTTTGTGTTTTCCTTTTATCGAAAAAAATCGTTCATCTATTTATTTGAATATTGTGTTTTGTTTTATTTTCGTACTAACTTTTACTTCCGTAATCTAGTTTATTTGAGTTTTAACAACCTCCGAAAAGCTAAAGAAGCACCACCGACTCTTTTAACAAATTTGGGTGTAATTTGTCATGTATGCTCTAAAGGACATTGTGAAATGATGTGAAATGATGATTGAATAACATTTTGGAATCAATGAGATACCAAATACACAGAATTAGTGCAACTCATAATTACATCCAATTCTGAAATATGACATTGTGTGATGCAAAAAAAAAATTTACTCGTGTTCTTGCTACCATAAATATTTTCTTTATTGTTACATGCTCTTGCTAAAAATTGCTTCGCGTTTACTTAAAAAAACATAAAATCTTCAAAATATAGTGAAAAAATGTAATTAAATACAGTAAAATTGTGTTGTTGCTGATTATTTACAGCAACTCAAAGCCCTAATTCATATATTTTTTTTTACTGTATACAATATGTCACCTGTGGGCTTTGCAAACATTAATTTGTGTTATTTGTTATATATCTCAAGGAAACCACCATTAATCTGCATTAAACACAACAACTTTTAGCAAACTCATTCCAAAAAACTTTTATTTTTTCCGTATATTGATGCAATTTGCCAACAATCAGTTTATATTGATTCAAGCAAAAGTAAAATAATTAAGCACGTAGAAACGTTTCTGTTTTAGAAATACTGAATTTTCTATTTTCCTTTTTAATTACTTGCTACGACCTTTTGTACCTCACGACATCGCGAGAGCACCTTCATACATAGAAACTCAATTGAAATCATCAACCAATATTCAATCGTCACCAGTCAACCAGTCAGTCAGTAGTAAAGCATAAATAATCTTCACCGGTAGCTTAAACTTACTTTACGCCCCCTATTTTTTCGTGGGTTTTCTTAACGAAAGTAACACAATTACACGAACAAAACTGCGCCATTTCAGACTGGACAGGACGTGTCAACCGCAGCCACCAATCCGTTCCAAACTGCGATAATTCATTCAGCATAGTAATGTACAAATAAACAAATAAAAAATCACCCACAAACGGAAAATAAATGGACACCGGCCGTTATGTGTTTGTGTGCGTGCGTCTACTTCGGTAGTAAAATTTAATTTACGCTTGTCACTATCAGCACTCGTCAAAAGTTGGCCGATTGGAGCAACTAAAGCTGTTCCGTTGCTGCGAACAGCTTTGGTGGTTTTTAAATCTCGGTCTGCCAAAAGTTGCTCTGGGAACGGGCGACGCAAATTTGCATTTCCATCAATAATTCAGCAATGAAGCTTCTTTTTCGGCCTTCACTACCCAACATGAGTGTGCGCATTTTGCTGAAATTTTAACCATCATCACTTGCGGCTGAATGAAACTGTGAAACAGAGAACGGTGCTTGAATGCAATTCAAATAATTACTGTTTTCTTGCCGGTCGTGCAAATGAATCAATTTTCCTCTCCACCATTGTCATCATGCAGGTGGGGTGGAGGGAGCCGAGAAAGAGGAAGTTTTTATTATTACCACTTCTCCCTTTCCTTGATGGCACTCCCGAGTGTGCTATTAATTAGGACGCTTCCCATCGCCACCACCATCCGAGGAATGGCCCTGAAATTAATTCCCAATGTCAACATCCATCATTCCACGGCCACTCCCGTTTCGCACGGTTTAGTTGCAAATTGAATGCCCTTTCCCAGGACGCCCTCGGAAGCGAAATCACTCGATCGAGCGATTGTTTGTGAAAAGCTTTCCACCCACCCTCGAAAGTGATAGGTTGCGGATGGGTCCGCGCGAAATAAATCATAAATTCGTTATTGCTTCCTTCGATGCTTCAGGTTCGTTCTAATTTTGTGCTCAAGATGTTGCCTTCCCAAATTCCCGAAAGCGATTCCCACCCAGGGATCGGTACTTTCCCTGTCGTTCACTTGCTTTTGTGATAGCGTTCTTACGACTATTTTGTCGAGGACATCGAGAAACGTGTAATCAACGATCGATCTGCAATTGCGAGGTTCTGTCCCTGAAGCAAAGACTGTCCTGCAGGAGACCCGCGGAGACGGGTGCAAATAAAATAACTCCGCACCGAACAATCGACCGACAATTCGTGTAAACGTTCCTTGGACACTTCTCTTCCCACTCTTCCCCTCTCTCTCTCCCTAAACCAAAACAGGGCCAGCATTTTATTAACATAAACAAATTGAACCCAATAATCGAACGGACAGACGGTTTGAAGCGCTACTGCAGGGTGAAGCAAATTTGCACCCAAAATGCTGATGGATGGACGATATTTTTCTCTTCACCTCCCACCACAACCCCCCAGCTCTCGCACTTGCGGGCAGAAGCATTGCGTCGCTGGCACCGGGTCCAGCCCAGGGCTTTGGACGGCCATTGAACTGAGGCATGCAAAACGGACGAAACACGAAAGAACGGATGGCAAGGATGTGTAATGTTGACTGTAATCAAATTTTCGTCTTCTCCCGCCCGGTACAATCGACCAGGAGCAGCTTGTACAGGCTCCTCGGCAGCTCCCGGTGGAACGATTTTTCTCACGATGGACACACGTAACAAGCAAGGTCTGTGTGTTGGTGCACGTGCCGGTTTTGATAGGAAAATTATAACCAAATACAATTTGTTCCGAAGGAAGCGATTGAGATGTTAGAGTAGCGTGAGGCGGGCGAAAACAAGGAGCGAATGAGTAGCGTTTTGATAAAGTATGTTTTTTTTCCGAGCCGATTGGTTCTTGAAACGGAAAAAAAACGGTGGCAGGAAAAGTGTACTAAATGATTTTTAAACTGTGTTGTATGCTTTAATGAAGCCTATGGAACTTATTCCCGCAAACGTTAATGCTGTAGGGAGATTTGCTGAATCGGTTTGCTGGTTTGCTGAATTTTTTGGATTTAGAAAATTAACACTTTTTTAACAAAAGTGTATTATTTTGAGCTAGGCAAGCACTTTAGCAAATCGAATGAGTAGTAAAAACATTCTAGATTACTTCTCCGGTGTCCGTTTCACCCAGTTCGGATTCTTGCAGATTCCTCTTTTAGTACAGATTTTTAGTACAGTAAACAGATTTAGTTCGGTAGTACAAATAGTGTCTATAATGAAAAAGATTTGAGTGAGCAAAAAAAAAAATGAGCAGAAAGATGGGTACAGTATATTTCAAATATTCACTGCACATATGAAGTAAAATTTATAAATTTTTGTAAAAAATAGTTCTTTTAGCTCAAAAAGAATATAAGTACATTCTGATACAGCATTGCTTGAAGTTATCTTATTGGGCAAGTAAACTTGTTTTTTTTTAACATTACAAATTCAATACTACACAATGGTCAACATAAAAATATTTCGATTACAGTAAAAATACTGAAAACCTGTGCCTGTTTAACAAAATTGTTAATGCTCTACATTTCATAGCATTTTTTTAAATAACAGGGGAAAATTTCGCTGGTGAAAGCTACTGTGGTGCAGATTTCATAAGACAGAATCAAGGTGAAAATCCCATCTGGACCGTTCCACGTTGATGAGAGTTGAATGTACTAAATAAGCCTAAAAATATTCTTTTTCCCTAGTGTGCTGGAGTATTCAAATGTATTTTTGTGCGATCGTATAAACCTACGCAAAACGTTGGTTTCTTCAAAATGTTCATGCATCAAAGTATTGATATAGTTAACATTATGGGATTTTGTAATATTTAATTCTTGTTCCTTGTTTGTAAATTGCTCTATTTTTTGTACAATTTTTGGACAATATTTGTAATGTGCCATGTCAGTAAAGTTATTTACTGACGAAGAGATTTTTTAAGTTCACTCGATCATATTTTCACTTTTCGAACTACGCTTTAAAGCCTTTGTCTTATAAAATATTCAATATACGACTCCTTCTGTCCTTTATGCTGGTTGCAGGCTCTCCATAAATTGGTTTTTAAGTTTGTAATAATACAGAAGAAGAATACTATTGATCACATC